>PVJI01000331.1:0-288592 GCA_004026765.1 Micronycteris hirsuta | reverse complement strand
AAAGAGAGAAAGGGAGAAGACATGCCGGGATGCCAGAAAATAAAAGAAAAAAGAGATGTTGATATCTGGGGGTAAAAAAAAATAGGATGTTATGATAACTTCCTAAGGTGCCACTCTGAGAATGGGTTTTCATCAGCTTTATGAATATTAATGTCTCACTCAAGGACATAATCCCCTGCACATGCTTTCTTCCCTATCTCCCGTCACAGTGGAAATCTGTACTAGGAGTGACCATTCATCATACCATAACTGTCATCTCCCAAAACCCACGAATGCTTCCCACCCTCTCACTTTTCACCACACTGTCTTCTCTGCCTGTGATATCTTTCAAGCAACTGACCCTTAGTCACGAAGCAGTTGAGAGGGCCGCCGTCCTTCTCTCCGTCCATCTCCAATCAGACCACTCAAGGGAGCATTCCCAGATTCTTCTCCCTGGAATAAATGTCTGATTCCCTGAATTCTCCATTAGCCTTAGATTGCACTGCTTTTCCAGAACTGATCATAGATCGTCTTGTGTTAGTATAGTATGCATCAGTGTCTTTTCCATTTGATCTGGTATCATCTTTGAAAGGCAAAGTCTTTATCTTACTGTTTTGGGGTCTCTTGTCTCCCACAACACCAAACACGCTGGCTCGCAAAGAAGGTGCTCAATATTGTTTAAATGAATAACACTTCTTAGTTGGAAGAATTTTTAAAGCCGTATCTGGGACTTTATTATACAAAGGTAACATAGCCATAAAAGAACCTCATCATCTAGTCTGAGTCATAGCCCCGTCTTTGTTTACCCATTGCATTCCCACCTACACCAAGGTTCTGGGAAGCCCCACAGGCTTGGGAGTCAATGACCCAGTTCTGCACAAAAGTGACGGCTGACTTCCAGGGCAGCGTTTCCATTCTATTCCAGACTATGTCTAACACAGTCAGCCCAGGGAGACCCAATGTAAGAAGACTCTTAGGAGAAAATGGAGGCACTTTGGAGACCCAGTGTACGAAGACTCTTAGGAGAAAACTGAGAGGCACTCTGGGGTCTTCCCACACTAAAGCATGTGTCTGGAGTCCACAGTTACATCCTACTCCATGTCTATCTGAACAAGGCCAGTGGACAGGGAGGTTTTCATTTCTGGAACTCATTCGTGGACTCAGGCATGTCCAAGAGGGATGGTCCTGGCAAGAACTCCCCCAAAGGTCTGTGGTGTGGGACCCTGAATCTTGGGAGGTAAGCCCCATTTTCACCTCTTGTTTAGAGGAGGGATAACCACTGTAAACTCCTTTCGGGAGGAAAAAGGAGAGAAGCAGAGTTGCCTGCACTTTCTGAAAGTGCTGGAAATTTTCTCCCAACAATGCAAAAGACAAGGGCTTGGTTAGATATTTCCAGCCCCTGCACAAGGAGGCTCTGCCAAAGCACACCAGGCCCAGAGAAGTCAGAGATTTGGAAGCCCAGTCTCAGGAATCCAAGATTGCCATTGGCCAGTAAGGACAAGGACAGCTCAAAGGCAATGTTAGACACATGTTGGCTTAATACCTTTATAAAACCCCAGGTGCCTCTTGGGACAAAGGCGCTGAATTTACCTTCTGTGTGGAGTCTTCTGGCCCCTGCTAAAGGCCAGTGGTATGACGTGTCTGGGGCCATCAGTTCCATTTCAATCTTAGTATCTCCAAGTCCCTAGAATTTGTCTCTTTCCCAGAAGGAATGTGAGGGAGTGTGTGTCCCTCCCCTTCTCCCATCAGTGTGTTATTTTGTGGCAGCCCTGATGACTTTTACCCTGAGATTTCAGCTTGGGAGAAGCTAAAGGCCCGTGGGTCAGGCTGCCCAGGGATTCTCCTGTTTCTGTTCTTACAGCACCCCCACCTTTTCTACCTGCACTCGTCACGTGGTTGGAGAGACAATTTCCTTCTCCATGCCTTCAAGCCTCCAGCCAAGGCCAGGGATGCTGGCTTCACTCCCTAAAAGCAGAACCATGCCAAAACCTAAGACAAGTCTGTCCTGAATGGATTAAGCTCCCTGGGCTTCTATGATCAGGCAGAGAGGGCCAAATAAGAAGGATGGAGAGTCTTCTCCTCCTGATGAAAAAGTATTTCTCAAGGTGAAATGTTGTAGAGAGCTTTAAAAGTTCTACCAAATATGGGGGGCCATGGAGCTTCCACTGACACCAGAGACTCACTTGTCTAACAGCTGCCTCAGGTCTGCTCCTCATGTCACTTTGAGATCTCACACAGAACGCCCTGGATTGGAACGAATGACCTGCAAGCTCTGTGAAGTCAGCCTTCCCTTGTCTTCCTTGCACGTGAGCACCTTCTTACCTGCCTACCTTCAGAAGAGGGCCAAGAGGCTCACGGATCCTTCCCAGGTCATTGAGAAATCATTTTTTCAATATACTGCCTTTTGGTAATAACTCAGGCATCCGTCCCAAAGAAGTAAGCATGTCCCCTAGGTTTAAAAATCGCCAGAAGGCGCGTGGTCTTTTGGTTCTGTTTTTATTATATTGTGAACATTAGTACAAGGTTAAATACACACAGAGACAGACATTGGAAGGCTGCAGAGCGCATACACATGAACATACTTGTACATAGAGAAGGAGTACAGAGAGACTGAAGAACACACAAATACACAGAGAATACAGGTAACAGCCACAGGAGTGCTGGCTGCATCAGGTGCACATTGCTACACAGGACAGAGCATAGGGTACAGAGAGCAGGTGTCAGTAACAAACATCATCGATTAAAATCCAGCCATTGGTGTTACATTTGACGACAGCATACAAAGCCTTATTACATCTCCAAGAAGCAAAAGGTCTTGAGAACCTCAAAGAGTTTTTCGGGACTGTCTCTGAGGCCAGGCTCCTACGGGAAGGAATAAGCAGGCAGACCATAACAATACCAAGAGGAGGAGGACTAACCATGGGGCCGAGAAGCAGGAACAATGTGGGCAGTCAGGGGTCGAGGGGGCACATTATTTAAGAACCTCAGTGATATCCAGAGGATCAAAGGCCCTTCTCCATCTGCCACGGGTGTCCAACCTTTTGGTGTCTCTGGGCCGCACTGGAGGAAGAGTGGTCTTGGGCCACACATTAAATACACCAACACTAATGAAAACTGATGAGCAAAAAAAAAGTTTTAAGTGATTTTATGATTTTGTGTTGGGCAATATTCATAGCCATCCTGGCCCACATGCAGCCCATGGATTGGGGATTGGGCGCCCCTGGTTCTAGACACTTTGCCCCAGCGCCACCTCCACTCTCCAGCCCTGCGGGGGAAATCCAGGGGTTGATAATGACCAAACAGGCACCCGTTTTTTATTTGCTTAAGTTACATTTGGTGACTGAGTTCCCAGCACCAAATACTCAACACATGGCGAGAACTACCTTCAAAGCCTCTTGATGTCCGACTTGGGGTCTAGCCCTGGCTCTGGAATCAACTAGCTGAGTGATCTTGAACAAGTCACTTAACCTCTCTGGGTCCCAATTTCTTCATCTGTATATGAAGGTGCTGGCTAGGTGAACTCTAGACCCCTTCCAGCTCTTATAAAGGGAAACTCAGATGAATTTTTTTTTTTTTTTTTTTTTTTTAGAGAGAGAGGGGAAGGGAGGGAGAAAGAGAGGGAGAGAAACAGCAATGTATGGTTGCCTCTCACATGGCCCTCATGGGGACCCGGCCCACAACCCAGGCATGTGCCCTGACTGGGAATCGAACGGGGACCCTTTGGTTCCCAGCCCGCACCCAATCCACTGAGCTACACCAGCCAGGGCTCGGATGAGTTTTAATGGCACCTTTTTCTGAAGGAGAAATAAAACAAAAAATAAATGGTTGGACAGAGGTAATCCAACTCCACAACCACCCATCTACCCAGACTCTACTGTCACCCCCAAAGAATAGATCCTGAAACCCAGCAATTAGTCATGCTGAGACCTGGCTCTGTGGCAAATCCATCCCAAAAAGCTACTTTCTGTTCAGGGAAGACTTCTCAGGATTAGAAGTAAACTAGTGTGCACTCTTTGAAGGCAGAGATGACATTGTATTTGCTTTGTAAGCCCCAATATCCCAACTCAATGCCTGACAAAGAGAAGATACTTTTAGTCTTCATCATCAGAAACTTTTTTAAAAACTTCACAGGAGGATATGTGTATCAATTTTAGAGAAAGAGGAAGGGAAAGAGAGAGAAAAACATCGATTGGCTGCCTCCCATACACACCCTGATGGGGAATCGAACCTGCAACCTTTTGGTGTATGAGACAACATTCCAACCAACCGAGCCACCTGGACAGGGAAACCACTGGCAACTTTATATGTCGGAGTGGTTGAAATGCATTTCTGCAGGTTTGAGTACCAAACATTTCAGTCTCTCCCTTTGTTCCTGAGGCTCAAGTAGAGGAACCTCAAATAAACAAACAAACAAACAAACGAACAAACCAAGGTGGAAATAAGAAAAAACAAAGTGATTTGGTATCAAGGAACTGTCCCCTGGCCAATGGCTGGCCAGAGGACACAGCTATTCCTCTACTGTCACCATCCTTTCCTTTTCCACCGTTAGGAGAGGGAACAAGATCCCTTTGTTCTCGTCCGCTGCCTGCAGGCACCCTCGAGACTCTGAAGGGTGTGTAACGGGAAACTGCTTCTGTGACTGTCTCGGGCTGCAGCTATCCTCGTTCTCTGTCTTCCCCATTGCTCAGTGCTCCCGGAGCACCGCACTGTGACTGCCTGACTTCTCTGTGCTCCGCATCTTGTTACTTCTCTAGCCTGTAGCACCCACATCCGGCCTGCAGAGCCGTCTCCCATTCCCGGGGATGGGATCGCATCACTCCTTGGTCTTCACCTCTAGTGCCAAACAAGCCTCATCAATTCCTGTAATTAGTTTGGAGCCCTTTAATTGTCTTTGCCATCTTGAAAACAGCACCTGTTTGCGGGCTCCATAGCAGCACTTCGGCCTGGATCCTTTGCTGACCGTTGGAAGTGGTCGAGATCAGCAATGAAGTGCCCGGCCGCTGAGGCCAAACGGACCTGAGTTGGAGACTTGGCTCACCACTTACAGGCTGTGTGGTTGCAGCAAGTTACTTAACTCTGTGGGGTTCAGCTGTAAAAAGGGATTAACAAGAGCAGTGCAACACAGTACTTGGGAAGACTGAAGGAGGCCATCCCTACAGAGTGCTTACCACGATGCTTGGCACGCTGTACACCTTAAACATGAAAGAAATAAAAACAGGTCTTTTTGCCTTGCCACCCAGTAATTCTATAGACTCAGGTATAACCTATAGTTCAGCTATGTTCATCCAGAAAAACCTTCCGAGGTAATGGAACTAGTCACACACAGCTGCTGGATACTTTAAATGTGGCTGGTACAATTCAGGAAATAAAAGTTTATTTTTATTTCATTTGAATTAATTGAAATTTAAATTGCCACTCGTGCTTAGTGGACACCACATCAGACACAGCCAATGGCTACATGGAGATGTGTATGTGTACACAACACACACAGACACACACACACGCCTGGGCCAGCAGCTACCTACCTGCATGTCTTTGCTGTGCACAAAGGAAGCACTGGCCTTTCGAGCAAACCAGGGAAAGTGTGTCAAATGGGGGTGTTCACCTGACACTACATGGAACCTTGGGCGGGTCAGTTCACCTCCGTGCCTCAGTTTACTCACCTATAAAGTCAGGTAGTTGACCCATGTTCCAAGATCCCTCCCCTCCAAGGCTGCTGCATATAAGCACATGGGCTGTGCATGCACTATGGCAGACAGAAGCACATTCACATAGACTGCAGTGTGAAGAGTGCCCCCTAGCGTTCTTCACCCTCACACTCTCGCTCCACAGCTAAATATTCTGGGGCTTAACAAGGCTGATTTTGTGAGCTGCCTCTTCTGATACCCCTGCAAGTCAGGGGGGTCTTCCAGGCCACCTCAGAATGCAGTCTGTGAGGGACTGGGGACAGAGGGCAGGAGGGAAAGAGGGCATGCATATGGCATTAGGTCAGCTTCCCTCTGCTGGGGTGAGCCTGCCCAGCTCTCCACCTTGATCTCAGATTGCAGACACTGCAAATGTTCATAGCACTGTTTAGTAGGGGCTAATGTAAGGCATTGCTCCCTATTAAAGCACTGAATGAGTGTATATGCAGTCTTAGTAGAATTAACAGTCAGACAAATTAGCCCATTCTCTAGAGTGCTAACTAGCTGAGAGCTGCTTTGCTAAAGCACCTGTCAGGGCTAGAGAAGGTAGACCTAGGTAGGACCTGGGGGTGGGGTGGGAAGCAGAGGTTGACACTTGTGTGTGTGTTTGTGGGATGCATGCAGAAATACTTTAGAAGGTCCTGGAAGAGGGGACCGTGGTGCTCCCCTTTCTGCCCAGTGCCGGCCCCACGAGGATGGAGGAAACTGTCCCTCCACCTCCTCTCGGGGTCCTGCAGCTCTCCCCGTTCTGTGATGCAGTGAATTCTAGGCCCTGAGAACTTCCTGTTCCAGAGGGGACCCTGGGGCTTGCATCCTTGCCCTTGTTTTCAGAAGAGAAGCCCAGTTGGTTGGAGGTTAATTATGCACCTATAGGAAGCCAGCCCATGAGTGGCTGCTAAGGGGTGCAGCCACAGCTGTGGCCAGCTAAGCCTCCGGGACCTCCAGAACACGCTGGTGACAGCAGGACAGTGTGACTGTAACATCCATCCCCCCTCCCTCCATCCTCCCCTCCCTCTCTTCTTCCTCTTAATAATAATGACAGTGAAGTAAAAGTAACAAACATGCATTGAGGGACTATGCCAGGCTCTGCACTAAGCCCTCGAGACCTACCCCTCACCGAATCCCCCAGCCAGTCTGCTGTAACCATTGTGGGGTGGTGGGGGGGCAAGCTCAGAAGTAAAGGGACTCCTGCAAGGCCACTCATTTGCTTGTGTGCTTGACCAGGAATTCCACAATCTAGCTCCTCCACCTCCTCCTCCCTTCCTGCTTCTTGTTTTTTCTTTCCCTTCTTGCTTTGCCCATTCCCCCACTTCCATCTTGTGGCAGAGACTCAGGCCAGCCCTCGGTGGGGGCGGACACTCACACAGACCATTGCAACAGAGTGTGTGAGAAAGGGCGGGCGTGGGTGTGTGGGGGCAGCTAGGGGGAGGGGGCAGCTCAGGGAAGGAGGGGCCTCAGGGAAGAGTCCAAGGGAAAACGCGCCTGCAGTTTGGGTGCGACAGCTCTGGTTTCCCCAGGACGTCCCACCTGCGCGTTCTATTTGCATGGGAGAGAAACGGAAAAGGAGAGTGATGCACTGCTAGGCTAGGATTTTTTTATTATCGTTTATGCTATTACAGTTGTTCCTGGGTTTTCTCCCCTTCCCCACCTTAGGCTAGAATTTTCAGTCCCCCACCCCTCATCCTAAGCCCCTTCTTCTTTTCCTTCTACAAATGTTGGGGGTTTTGTTTTTTTGCTTTTTTAAAATCCTCACCCTGGGATATGTTTATTGATTTCAGAGAGAGAGGAAGGGAGAGACAGAGAAACATTGATGTAAGAAACATCAACCAGTTGCCTCCTGACCAGGGATCTAACCTGCAGCCTAGGCATGTGCTGTCATCGGGGATGGAACCTGCAACCGTTCGGTGTACAGGACGATGCTCCAATGAACGGAGCTGCCTGGCCAGGGCCAAACACTGTGTTTATTAAGTACTTCCTGGGTGCTGGGGAATGAATATATAAAGAAATAAAGTCAAACACCTGTTCCTAAGTTTTCAAAATCCAGGCTGGGAGCAGGTATACCCGCTGGCTGATGCTGTAAGCCAGCAAAAGACAGGTGCGCTTCAGCAACACTCCCAGGAGGAGAGAGAAGCGAAGGGGGTCCTGGTAGGATCTTATGAGGATGAGGCATTTAACAGGCCAGGGAGCTCCAGGCTCCGGGCAACATGACTGGTGACAGTTTGTGGCCATGTTTGGGGTCCAGGGAAAGACTTAGGGCCAGCATTTGATAGGGTACTATTGGTTCCTGAAGTGGCGCGTTTCCCTGAGTGGCCTGATGAGTTTGCTGCTGTATTCACAGCCAGCAGCCTGAAGCGTCTGGGGAAGCTTCCCTGGGTGCCCACGATGCCAGCCTCCCTGGGGTTAGCTGGGGCCTCCACGGCAGCCTGTCCTGCGCCATCCTGTTTTCACTGGCACCTGGCCACGCCCCGCTTTCTCCTGACAGCAGCCAGAGTGATTGTTTTCACTCACAGAACAGATCACTTCCCTCCCAGCCCGCAGGCTTGATGGAAATCAGGGCACTTGAAAGTGACAGCTGAGAGACAAGAATTTCTGCAGGCAGACTCAGGGCACGAGCGAAGCTGGCCTCCCCCGATAGACCAAACAAATGACCAAGCGCAGGTTCCTGTTCTTCGCCCATTTTCTTCGCCCATTATGCTCCCTTCTCTTCTTCTGTCCCTGGGTCAAGGCCTCAGGGCGCCCCCTGTCAGACATGGTCCCGGGAAAGGATCTAAAGGGGCCTGGCTTAGGGCAGGGTCCTGGGACTCCACTGTGGAGGTCCGTGGTTCAGGGTCTACAGTGACGGGAGGAAGCAGGCCAACCGAACCTGGCCTGCAAAGGTGTTTCTGCGGCCTTCATAGTTTTGTTATTATTATTATTATTAAAGATTTTATTTATTTATTTTTAGAGAGAGGGGAAGGGAGGGAGAAAGAGAGGGGGAGACACATCAATGTGTGGTTGCCTCTCTTGCGCCCCCTTCTGGGGACCTGGCCTTCAACCCAGGCATGTGCCCTGACTGGGAATCCAACCGGCAACTCTTTGGTTTGCAGGCCAGCACTTAATCCACTGAGCCACGCCAGCCAGGGCTTTTATTATTATTTAAAAAATTTTTATTTATTCATTGGTTGATTCTCATATGTGCCTTGATTGGGGATCCAACCCTCAACCTTGGTGTATCAGGATGACCCTCTAACCAACTGAGCTACCCAGCCAGGGCTGGCCTTCATTGTTTTAAAAGTTAGGAAATCATTTACAAAACCTTGATTCCTGACTTTTCTTGAAAAGTGAGAAGTTACAGTCACATAGGATCTGCATTCCCACATGGAAATGACTGGAGGGAGGTAAGTAATTGGCTGGCTCCTTTAGGAGGCCAATGCCTTATCCATTAGGCCACTGGGGCTTCTCTAGCTGGCTCCTTTAAATGGGACTATGCTTCCAGTTCGCCACAATCCCCACCACTCCTTAGGGTTTTCCACCTACCCCACTTCGTCCCATGCTATGCCTAGCTATTGTAGTGTTTGAGTTTGCACCCTGGGCTTGGGCAATGCCTTGCTAACTCTTAGGTAGCCTGCTTTTAAGTCTCATAGAGGATGGACTGAAGGGTGTTGAAGGAGTTTCAGGTGGCAGAGGACCGGTTGGGAGAAAAGCAGTGGTAAGAGAAGGGGCTTCCTTCTCTGGACCAGGAAACATTACCAGGCTAGAAACCCTTGCTTAGCAAGAGAGATCCAGTCAGTTCCCAAGAGATGACACTGAGAAAATCTTAAGTTTTGTTGCAAATAGAGTGTACCAGAATAGCAGGAACCAGGTCATTTCTGGTACATAGTAGGTCATCAATAAACATTTATGGGATGGATGGGTAGATGGATGAATGGATGGATACACAGACTTTCAGTCACAAATTCAGGCCTTGTTCTGGCCTAGTGGGCATAGACCAGACATGAAATGTGCACCCTGGGAGAGGTCTCTAGGAATCTTCCAGATGCATCCTTCCTTAATAATTGACAGTTCTTTTCCTCAGCTTCTAACTGTGTGATTTAAAAGTCTGGCCTGCGGCCAGACAGCACAACTGTTACACATTTCATAGATAAATCAACCCCCTGGTGGTTGGCAACTAAAGGGGCTGAGAGAATGCAAACCCAAAACATATGAGCCAACATGCTCACTTAACTTTTGGGGAGATGGTGTGGTGGCCACACTGAAGTTAGTAACAGTGGAAGAGTTCAAAGTCCTTGCAGTCTGGCAGTCTTCGTAGGACATGGGCAGACCAAGGGCATGGCTAGGGATGGAGAGGTGGGCCGCTCCCCTGACAGGAGGCTCGAGGAAAGATCCTGGGCACAGGGCTCCTCTTTGGTAAATCCTGATAACCAGCATGGGAAGGAGCCGAGAGAAGGCAGGCACGGTGGCACAGGGCACACCCACAGGCCAGTTGTCACTGGGCATGGGCAGACCTCCTCGTCTCTACTTCTGTCCCAGCTGCTCTGCTTCTCTGGCAACCTATCAAGAGTCCTCAGGTCTCTCGGCCTCTGTGGAACTTGGTTCCACCTGGACGCACGTGCTGGAGAACATAGCCCATGAAAGGCAGCTCGATATACATCCCCAAGGGAAGGTGAGAAGGAAGGAGAGAGAAAGGTAAGGAAGCACTTTGTAGAGAAGTCAGCTTGCCCAAGGTCACAGAGCTAATAAGTGCTGGAGCCTGGCTCTCTGATGCCAAGACTCATGCTGTTGTTTGATTAATGCATCCCAAAGACCTGACAATGGACAAGATGCTTCCACCCTGCGGTTTCTCCCAGGCAGAGCTCTGTGAAGTCTATGAGAGACCAACTTATTTGGCCTTACCCAGACCTTTCCTGGTCCTACCACTGAATTTCCCATGTTCCAGGAACACCTCATTCCTGGGAAAACTCAGAATGGTTCATCATCCCAATCAAAAAGTATGTCATCCTCAGTCCCACGAATCCTCAGTTTGGTTGTATAGGATGCTTTGAACAATATTAATGACTGGCTCCCAACTCCACCTAATTGATCTAGACTTCAGCCTGAGGACCGAGAATTATAAAAGCTTCACAGACGATCCTAGCGCACTGCCATGGCCGGGTACTGCCAGCTTAGCCTGAGGAACCCAGCCTGACACTGCTGTCAGGTCAGCCATCGTCTGCTCAGCTTTGTCCACGTCCCTCTGCGATGTGTGATTTATAATAAATATATGTTTGGTTGTCTTCCCTTTTTCTGGCACAGAGCTCCTAAGACACTGGAATTTGCTAAGAGGAGAGGGAAAGAAGACATCTTTTTTTATGTTAGTAAGATGAAGTTTGGACCTCACCTAAGGGAGGGGCCTGGCTGCCAGAAGAACCCCCCTGACCTCCTGGGAGGGGAGTGGGGTACAGGTTGAATCAATTGCCAGTGGCTGATGATTTGATCACAGTGCTGGTGTAATGAAGCCTCCGTAAAACCCAAGAGGGGGCTGGAGAGCTTCCTGTTTGGTGAACACGTGGAGGTGCCAGGAGTGGGCCGCTCAGCAGGCATGGGAGCCCCAGTCCCTTTCCCAGATGTGCCCTCTGCATCTCTTCCACCTGGCTGTTCCTGCGTGATATCACTTTATAATAAGTCGGTAATCTAGTAGTAAACTGTTTGAGTTCTGTGAGCCACTCAAGCAAATTCATCAGATCTGAGGGGAAGGGTGGGTCATCGGGACCTCCCATGTGAGCTGGTGGATCAGAAGCACAGGCGACAACCTGGAGTTGCGATTGGAGTCTGAAGTGTGGTTTGTGTGTCTGGTGGGGGGAGCTGGACTTTTTACACAGTGGGACAGACGGAGATGGGACACCGGGAACCTGGGGGTAAGCCTTCCATTTCTATCCCAATAAATCTCACCACAACCCCTCAGCCTCCCATGCGTGGGTCCCCAGAAGTGCTTTCCTCTCGACCCTGTGAAAGGGCCTCCTTTCCCCCGGCAATACTGCAGGGAGAGCTCAGAGTCCCGGCCGAGCCCACTCCAGTGAGGACAGGAATGAGAACTGACTCCTGCCTGAGCAGCCTGACTTAATTGGCATTTCTCCTAATTATCAGATTTAATCACCACCTCTCTGGTGAAATAATTTTTGACTCAAATAAGAAATTAGTTAAAAAAAAAGGAACAAGTAAGGGCAAAATAAGAGGGAGAACAGGATTCAGTAAAAGAAACATTTTTGAATGATTTTTTTCTGGGCAGTGAAACATAATTTCCTTTTCCATTCCACCTAATCTGACAGAAGCCCCAAGGCCAGGGTCCCTGAGGGACTGCTGCCCTGTCCCTGTTGTGGGGTTGGGGAGGAGCCCATGGGCTCTGGGGTCGATGAGGCTGGGAATCCCCCACCCTAAGATGCCTCTCCTGCTTTGGCGCCATGCTGATCCGTGACCTGTGTGCATCCCCTGTGCCTGGCCCCTGCTGACGGGTCTGAGGTGAAGCACCTGTGGCTTCTCTTGAACCATGGAGTTTTCAGTAAGTGGGGGCGGGGGGATGGAGAGAGAGAGAGAGAGAGAGAAGCCTAACAAGTGGCCATTGCTTTTTTTCTTTTCAGGAATCACATTTAGCTGACCAGCTAAGCAGCCCCAATAATCAGGAGATGACCTGAGGTATAGACGAGGGAGGGATCCTGAACTCACAACAAAGCCAGAGCTTTCTGAACATTCTTTATGTTCATAGAAAAGTTAAATAAATATTAGCATTTGGGGGATCAGGGAAGGGTCCCCACTTGCCAGAAGTGGCTGAGGGTAGACAGGCCGGCCTCCCACTTTCCTTCCGACCATCGACAGAATTCTACAATGGAGGCTGGCGTGACTAAGAGAGATTGTGGGATAGAAGACACTAGAAAGGAATGGAAGCCTGTGAAGAGAGTTCAGTGTGTGATGATGAAGAAGCAAAAAGAAGAGCAGGGGAGGAAGTGGGGCTTGGGGCTTGGCACTTGGGAGCCCCAACACCGCCTGAACACAAAGACCCCCTGAGCTAGAGTCTGCTTTCGGGAGGGTGTACATGCAGGGCACTGGGCTTTGGGGAGGGGGCTGCCCTCGCCTGGACCTATCATCAGGGGAAGGGACACCTGGGGGGAGGGACGCCAGGTCTTGCTGCACAGAGTGGTGTGCTGCAAAGGGGGGGGGGCAGAGAGAACACACAGGGTTTACGGAGCCCTCACTGTGAGCCGTGATGTGTGCCAGACACTTCTGTGTGCTACGCCCACAGCGACCTTGAAGGGTGCCCATCACTACCCTAGTTTTGTAGATGATGAAACTGCAGCTTAGACAGGTTAAACAGTTTACCCGCAGTACGTCCCCACTGTAGTGAAGGGAGAGCTGAGACTTCGACTCGAAGTCTTTCTGATTCCTAAGCCAGGTCACCTTCTAGGTATCACCAAGTCTTGGGCAGCTTGCTGGCCAACACACTGATGGCTCTGACCTGTCAGTGTCAGGGGCCACTCAACGTAGTGCTCCTGTGGTGACTGGGGCAATTAGACCCTAATCTGATAATAAGAAGCGACACATTTTAGAATCTGTACTCTCAACCTTCTGTGGCCTTTTGGTACTTCATATTGCTCATCCCTCATTTATTGGGCATTCCTGCAAAACTCCAAGCAAGATGTGAAGATCCAGGCCAGATGGCCCTCCCTGACCCCATCACACACCCATCTCCCGTCCAGGACTCGAGTCACACCACACTTCACTTCCTGTAACCTGTAATAATTCCTTTTGACTTGTACTATACTGGACACTAATCTGTGAACTGGCATTTAAGTCCCTGCACATTGGGCTCAGTGGGCCCTTCCAGCTCTTCATCCCATTGCTGGTCCATACACCAAGGGCTCCATTTACTCAGAATTCTCCCTTACCAGACCCAGCTTCTACTGGCAAAATCCTCGCTGGAGGCCATTATTCCCACGAAAGCTTTCCTGGTTCATTCTGCTGGCAAGAGGTCTCTCCCTCCAGGTTACTCAGTAGGTTAGCGACCGGGTCTGCCCCTCCCCCCACCTCCTATCCTTGCTGCCCCGGCCCTAGCTTAGTCCCAGAGAATCCTGATGCTGGGACACTGCTCCCCAGTGAGGCAGCGGCACTGGGCTGAAAGGACTTCAAAGGAACCCAGTAGGACCCCCCTCCCACGTGCCGTGGTCAGAGAGGCGAGGACCTGGCGTGAAACCTGAGTGCGAGTCCTCCATTTGCACTTGTCCTACTTCTCCTGGGAGTGCCCGGCAAGGTTTGCTGCACATGCCCCAAAGTCACTGGCGAGCCCTTTCTTTTCTCTGGGACATCAGCTGGACGGATGAGGTCATGAAAACCGACATGCATCTCTGGATGAACATGTCTCCCTGGGCTTCTCAGCCCCACACAATTCATCAACAGACACCCCTCTGTGTCCCCACTACCACCACTACTCACACACAATCTGGAGGAAACTAGACAGGAATGTCAGGAAGGACTCTGACCAGGCCTGACCACCTGCAGCTGGGGGTCAGGCTGCTCTCCCCTTTCCCCAGGGTGGATATGGGTCCGTAGTCACCACCACCAGCTGAGCCTCTCAAGGGCAGTAAAGCGTGTGGACTCAGACACCGCTGGAGCAGAGAGTGAATAATTGGAACTGCTTCTGACTTAATTAGACTCCCATTAAAATCACGCTCCCTGAAGCTTGCAGAAGCTGTGTAGGGCCCGCATCCCTCCCTCCTTCCTGATCTGTGTTGCTCTTCTCCTTCCACCCAAGTCCAGATTTCCTTTCCAATCTCCCCTTCTCCTTCATCCTTCCCCATCTCTTTTCCTTTCCCTCCTGTCACCACATTCTCAGGAACACCACAGCCTAGAGCTACGCATCTGTGTTGTCTTTCTGCTCCTTAACTATGAGCACAGGCCAAGGCTTTGGCATGCTCTGGTTGTGTGAAAACTAGAACGGATGGAAAGCAGAGGTGTTCTTCAGTCCCCAGCATCTCCTTGTACGCTGGCCTGTGTATGTCCAACCCCCTTCCGATGAAGAGGAAATCATTGTGATGGCGGGTCTGGCATGCTTGTGGCCGAGGGCAGGGGCTGGGGATGGGAACACTCATCTGTATATACTCCTGAGCCAGGGTTTCTCAACCTTGGCACTATTGACATTTGGGGGCCAGATAATTCTTTGTGGTGTGTGGGGATGGGTGGGTGGCATTGTCCTGTGCATTGCAGGACATTATCAGCATCTCTGATGTCTACTTGAGAGATGCCAGCAAATTGACATCCTCCCCATCCCTCCCCCATTGTGCTACACAAAAGTGTCCGCGGCATTGCCAGAAGCCCTCAGGGGAGCAAAAGCGTCCTGGTTTGAGAACCACTGTCAGTGCTTAGTCTCTCCTTTAGGCATCTGTGTGGTTGCAAAGTAGCACTCTGGCCCGATGTTTGGGTCCAGCATCTGCCACTTGTCAGCTCCCACCCTGGCTTCCTACGCCTACCCTTTGGCATGCTGAACTCTCCGAGTTTATTTTTTGTTTTTGTTTTTTCACTTGACAAATGGGGCCATTGCCTATCTTGCAGGATTAATTTGAAGAACAAATGAGATGCAAACTATAAAGCACCACATCACATTACAGAAAATACATTTAACTACACTATGTTATTATTATATGTAAATAAGACTAAATCTGAATACTCAAGGGAGTGTTTTTTTTTTTTAAAGAATTTATTTATTTTCAGAGAGAGGAGAAGGGAGGGAGAAAGAACAATGTATGGTTGCCTCTCACATGGCCCTCACTGGGGACCTGGCCTGCAACCCAGGCATGTGCCCCGACTGGGAATCGAACCGGGACACTCTGGTTCCCAGCCGCGCTCAATCCACTGAGCTACACCAGCCGGGCCCAAGGGAGAGTTATTTTTAAGTGATGATAGATAAGTCACTCCAGAAATTTAGTTGATTAGATTGGAGGATTTGTGAAAAACAGTTAAAGGGAGGAAGGGAGGAACTCAGCAGTCAGGTGGGAGAAAGAAGAAAACATGAAAGCAAATGTGAACAAAAGAATGTCGGGGTCCTCAAAAGCACGTGGATAAGAGGCCAACAATCTTTCTGGGGTGGACTTCTCCCTCACTGGAGGGAATGATTCGGGGAGTCAATGAAAGGATATGTAGCTCAGGGTCAAAGGACAAGTGAAGCTGGATCAGGGTGAGGGGGTGATCTGGAAGGGACTTCTCAGCTTGTCAAGGGGAATGAGCATGGAGGAGAACCTGAATGAGAAGGCTCCAAACCAGGATTAACACACCCCAAATTAATACAGTAAGACAGCTTTGGAGACGGACTTGTCAGGGAACAGCATAAATATTGCCAACTCTGGTCTCCAGTGGCTCCCATTCCTCCTCTGTGAACAGTACTCTGACTCTTTGGGGAATCACACATTTCCCATTCGTTGTCCATGTGGCTTTGGGAGTGCATATGAGAATCACATCCCAACTGCAGCAACAGATGCAGGGATGGGCACATAATCAGGTGAGGCTGATCAGAGCCCATGAGCATCAGTCCTGGGACTTCAGCGTGCATCTCTGGAAAGGATGCGCTCTCTACTGAGGTGGCTAATCAGAAGGATGTAAAGGAGCCCATCTGAGAAAGAAACTGACACAGAACAAAGTAGGGCAGAGAGGTGGGTATATAGAGAGAATACAGATGACACCAACTCTACACAGCCATGCCTGAACTCCAGCACGCCAGGATTTTTCAGTAAAATGAGGCCACAAATTCTTTTTTTTTAAAAAGTCCAGTCTGACAGTTGAAAGAGCCCTTATAATACAGAGAGGCAGTGTGATAAGTTGGCAAAAAAGGTTGGTTTAAGAAGCAGGAATTCTGCCCTGGCTGATGTAGCTCAGTGGATTGAGAGCCAGTCTGTGAACCAAAGGGTCAGTGGTTCAATTCCCAGTCAGGACACATGCCTGGGTTGTGGTCCAGGTCACCAGTAGGGGGCGCTTGAGAGGCAACCACACATTGATGTTTCTCTCTCTTCCTCCCTTCCCCTCTCTCTAAAAATAAATAATATCTTTTAAAAAAAGAAGCAGTCAAGAATTCTCATCTTGACTGTAGGAAGTCATCTCACCTTCACTGACTCATCTATGAGTATAGTGAACAAGACAGTGTTGAAGGACCCTTCCCAAGACTAGAGGTGGTGATTCTGACCACTCTATCACCAGCAATTACAGCCTATAAACTGTGAGTACCCCATCTTCCTTGGGGCCAGTTACTGGACGCTGTTCAGCTACTGTGTGCAGCTTCTAGTTATCTGCTTGTCCAGAAAACTGAGGGCTCACAGTGTGAGACTGAGTCAGGAAAGGTTTTCTCCAATAGTGACAAAACACTCTTCATTCACACGGTGTTCTTTAGTCCCAGGGCTCTCCGCCAAAACAAAAACTGATCTGATGACAGGCCTTTGCCCTTGACTCCGAAAGAAATTTTTGAATGAGATTTTGCCTTTTAAAGCAACTTTGGCAAACAGGTAGTCAGGCTCCTAATAATCATCACTGAGAGGCAATTGATGGCCTTCAGGGCATCTGGCCTGAAGGTGAGTTGTCACCTGTGATTTGCTATCAAGAAAGGTCACATCCTTAAGACTAGACTCCAGGTTTTCAGGAGGGGGCAATGAAGCTAATTTTACTCCAACCTGGAATTCAGAAGAGACTGTCAGACCAAAGAAGATATTCACAAAAGGGCCCTGGCATTAGCGAATTGCTAAATTGAAATGTTTTCCATCTTAGAAAGAGGGGCATTAGTACACTCTGGCTGAGGCTAATCCTGTTATTTGGAACTCTATCAGCACATTCTTCTGGCCCGTGCCTGGTCTCAGGAGTGGATTACCGCAGGGGGCTGCTTTTCACTGCTGCTCTCTACGCTTTAATGATATTTCCTGGGTCCGTGGCTAGACTAGGACAAGACTAGACCCAGCCCTTCCCTTGCCCCCAGCCCCCTCCCAATCAAATCCCACATCATTCCCAGGGGGAATCATTTATGGTTAATAACAATAAGCTAATGGGAAGGTTTATTTTGCAAGTAATGAAAAACAACAACAGAAATCAACTTTCCACCCTAACTTTCAGGCTGTGATTGGCATGATGACTGTCATATTTTCTGGGTGCCCCAGGTGGGAGGAAGGAACCTTGCTATGATTGGGAGCTTCATTCATTCATTCATTCATTCACTCATTCATTGCCATGGCTATTGGTGCCTCCTGATAATGAAGGTGGTGATGTCCTCTGCAAGCCATGTGTGTGAACAGAGCTGCCTGCGTTTTCCCTAGGTTGGTGGTCAGGAGACTTTTCCCATAAAAGGCTGTTGTGAATATTTTAGGTTATATGTTCTGTTACAACTATTCAAGTTTGCCATTGTGGCTGGAAGGCCACCATAGAAATATATTAATGAATGGCATGGTTCTGTTTTAGTGAAACTGTATTTACAAAAGCAGGTGCACTAGATGTGGCCCCAGACTAGTGTGTCACCCCCACCCCCACCCCCACCCCAGGCAAGACAGCAGCTCACTGAGTGACTTGGTTTACTGGTGTAAACTCAGCAACAGTCGCTTTCTCCTGCACTCCTTCTGTAGTGGGTGCTGGATAGCCACCTTCCTGGAAAGGTATGAGGGCAGTGGATGGAGACAAGAAGGGTAGATGAGAAGGCCCCTAGAGATTTCTCCTAGGACCCAGATGCCAGAGTTCAGGGTGAAGGGAGGATGATGGGAAACTCTTGGTCAATGAGTCTATTTCTGGTCTTGCCTTGGGCAGTGTCTCTGTTGGCATGGGCGGGGTCCTTAAAGGTAAGGAGGCACAGAGCCCACCCAGGGCTGGGGTCTCTGACAGCCCATCTGATTGATTCTGCTGGTTGTTCCCCTTTGTAGTGCATATTTATTCATTCAGCTCCTGTTTCTCTTTAGCACATTTATAGAAGAGGTGTTTCAGAATTCTTTGTTGAGTATCTGCCAACTATGCATCTGGCCTTCCCTGTGCTAGGCATTCTGGGTTCAGAGGAAAAAGACAAGTAAGTCTCTAGTCCCAGGGAGCTCACAGAGTAGTAGTCACAAGAAAAAGAAGCAATGAATGTTCTGTGTGTTAAGTGCTGGGATAGTGCTGAGCAAACAGTTCTATGGAGGACAAGCAGGTTCAAGCCTGGGCACTGATGGGAGAGGGGATGATACCAAGATACCGAGGCCCTGTCTCTTTCTGGTATAGAATTCCAGGGCACGGGATGTAGTCACCTCTTGGTGGCCTCCTGTGTCCCGGCGAGCTCTCTCACCTGCCGGGGATCACAGTGAGCTGAGACAGAGGCCTTCCAGGCACATTTGTAGAAATGAAGAGAGACCCATTCAAGAAAAAAAGAGAAAAAACCTCCCCCTATTTGCTTCTTACAGCAGTTTTTGTTTATCTCATTATCTCCCAACCTGAAGAACAGGACCATCTGGCATGCGGGCATGTTAACAAGATCATAAATTAGGAGGAGAAATGAAGCCAGATTTCCATAATGGTCGCGAGACAGAAATCAACAGCGCTGGGACGGGATTCGCTGGGAAGGTAGGGTGGGAGAGGGAGCAAAATGAAAATGCCTCAGCACATCCAGTCTGAATGAAAAACACAAACCCAGAGGCATTTGGAAGGCGTGTTCTTTAAAAAGTGCTGGCGAAGCATCCCTCCTGCCTCTCTCCCCCTTCCTGTCACTAAGGAATGGGGCCAACTTGAATCCCTCATTCTTGTGGGTTGTTATGACAATTATTGGAATAATTGTGTGAAAACACCCCTGCTTCTCCTCTCACAGAGAAGTCTCACCAGGGCGCAAGACTGCACACCTGGGCCAGAGCTCTGGGCCGCCACCGTGTCCTGAGCTTTCTAGTATATCCTGGAACTCTGTGCTTTGGATCCAGCAAAGACAGCTCCAAGTAATTCACGAGAGAGGGCATCACCACCACCTGCCTGGATGCTGGGGGTCCCAGGACAAGTGCATCCACAGGGCTTTCCCCAGGGTGACCACCAATAGCCAACTTTGCTCTTGGCTTCTTGGCAGAGACGGCTCCCCCCATCACCCAGGGTGCATTCGATAAGCACCCGAACACCCTCCCCTGTAATCTCTAGGTCCCTTCCTCTCTTCCGCCAGGGCTTCTCCAGGCCTGTGCCTTCCTCTTTGTGCAAGGCGATCTCTCCTCCCAGGGCACCTCTTCCTTCTTTTGAACCTGTCCTGGTAATAAAAATGGCTATGTCTGTTTTTAACACATGGGGAGTGGAAAATAATTTTGTCCCATTGATCATACTTATGGCGGGACATCAGGGAGAGGAGGGTAAAATAACAAACTCTTTCAATTGGAAAGTGAACATCATAATGGGAGCACTTTGATAATGTTATATAGCATAAGGCTCCAACATTGCCTGCAGATTTATCTCTGCTCCACTTCTTTTTAGAGGGCAGTCAATTGATCATTTTTTTCTATTTCTTCCATGATTTTTCGCCTATTCGGTCATTTAACTTTTTAAAAAGTCATTTTTGATAATTTACGGTTGCTTATAAAATTGTTCTTTTGGTGGATATATATAAAAATCTGTTTTCTACATCTGTGACTTCTTATCCTATTTTGATCCTTATTTTGTATATGCATATCTTTCTCCCTAGCTCATTCTCAATAATGTGGATAGTACCTTTGGATATTTATTTATATTTTGTTTAAGCCACAGTTTTTAGATCAATTAATTCATTCTTCTTTGTAGTTTATTAATTTCTCCTTTTATCTTTATAAATTATGACCTACTAATTTCCAAGGATTTAATTGTATCTTTCTAAATTTTGAGATAAATGGGTAATTCATTTGTTTTCATTGATTTTTGTTCAGTCAATTCACTCACATATTCTTTAAGGCTCAGTATATAGTCAAATTTTGTAAATATCCCATGGTCACGAGAAAAAGTATTTTGACCTCTTTGTAGGTTAGTAATATAAATATTTAATTATTAAATATTTATACAGATAATTGTGGCCTTAGTTACTTTTTGAATTCTGGTTGCTCCAGAAATATTATTATGGCCTTATTATTTCTGTCTCTTCTTCAGTTCCAACTCTTTTGGCTTTATATATTTTGATGTGATATTATCTGCATGAAGAGATAGGTCTATTAGATCTTCATTACAGATTATTTGCTTCATCAATAAAAAAATGATTGTGTCCTATACGTGATTTATCACTTGAATTCTGTGCACCACTGCTTTTTTTTTTAAGGCATCACCTGGTATTTTTCTGTCCAGCTCTTAACCTTTCAATTTTTGGAGTAAATACGCTGTACATGTATTTCTTGTAGGTAACATAAAGTGAAGCTTTATTTCTGAAAGTCTGTTTTTCTTTCTTTTTTTTTTCCCCCATGCCAGTTGAATTCATTTATCTTTATCTTATACCTGGCTTGTTCTTGTCTTTGCCTTATCAATGTTGTTATTATTTTGCTTTCTGTTTTCTATGTTTTCTTGATCCTTATTTCACATTTAGCTTTATCAGACCATGTTTTGTTTTTCCTCCATAATGTTATTTTCAGTCTTACTAGTAGTTACTTCCAGTTTTACAAATATTGTCAAACCTACATTTTTTATATTATCAAAATCCATAATGAAAAGGTACCTAATATCTTATATACTTACAGAAGGAAAATGTTATCACTTTAACATCTTCTCTCTTCCTCCTAGATTTACCTGTTAGCCCAGCGATTTCCAACCTCTTTCATCTCAAGGCACATAAACTAATTACTAAAATATTTTAGAATGCCAAAAAATGTAATTTTTGCCAATTTGACAAAAAAATAGGTAGGACTTTCATTCATTCACACTGGATGGGTACCGTTGTGTTGACTGTTGCCATTTTTTATTGGACAGTCTAAGGGAAAAGCGGTCAGTGCCCCTGACAAAATAGGTATTGCACGCTTTACAAGTTCTTGCGGCACACTGGTTGATAATTGCCATGTTAGACTATCAAAATTTTGGCCCTGTTTAATATTGATAACTGATTATATTTATAAGGGGATTTTTTTTGCACTCAAGGATCATGAAATTTGGATTGTTTTGAACTTATGTTGATAATAATTGTTCAGACCTGTGTGTTTAAGGAGCACCATAGTCTTTCTTCCCTTGTGAGCACTCTGACTCGTCTCTCGGTGGTCAGGTCCACATTTTTGGAATTTTTACATATTTGAGAAAGCCTTTGTGTTGCCTTGAAAAGAAGACAACAGCTTGGGTGGCTGGTTTGTTCTTGGCTGAAAACCCTTCCCTACCTGGTGTAGCAACTCTCTCTCTCTCTCTTAAATTATTATTATTTTTAAATACTTCTCTCTTCGGGAATTCACATCATCTTACATTACAGAGATCACCATGGCAAATCTAACTTAAGTTCCTCGCCTGGACAGGTGTTGAATTCTTTCTTCAGCCTTGAAATTAAAAAAAAAAAAAATCCACCAACTAATTGAACCTGGGGAGCCCTTTCCATCTACTCATTTACGTCTTTCTAAAGTCAGGAAAGTTTTCCTCTACTCTGTACTATTTGACCCTTTACATCGATTCAATTCTATTTAAAGAAGTGAGTCCCCTTTTCTCTTCGTCAAGAGCCTCCTCGATCTGTATGTGGGTTTTACTCTCTGAACTGAAGCCCCAAGGTCTTTGCTCCGGCCACGTCCATCTCTTGCCCCTTTTTGCTTCACCACCTGGGGAGTACCTCTCACTTGTCCTTCAGATCCCTGTGACATTTTTTTCATGGAATCTGTTTTGTTCCTTGCCATTTCCAGTGCTAGTTCCAGTGTTGTTTGCTACTTCTGATTCTCTCCTTAAGCTATCATGCCCTTAAAAACATCTTCAGTCTGTCCTTTTACTACCTCCTGCTTTATCTCATGTGTTATTAAGTGTATGGTCTCTTCTAGTTCAGTTAAAATCAATGCCATTTCACATTTATGTATGTTATAAATATTTTAAAATCATTTTTATCTCTAATTCTTGAATGCTATGTTTATCTTTTTATATGCTCCATATTTTGAATCAACAGAGTGGGGCAAAAGTAGGTTTACAGTTTTGAGTATGTGCAACACAGAGTTTATTCTTGTATTATTACACATTATTGTATGATTTTCCATATGAAGAACTGTAAACCTACTTTTGCCCTACCCTGTTCTTCACTCCCCACAACTGACTTGTCTTGGAATGAGATGATCATCTCAGGCTGTAATAGCCCCAGAAGTCCTACCGTGAGGGTCACCTGGGAACACCCCCTCTCATGTCCTGGATGCTGCGTCTGCGCAGACCCTAAACTCCTATAAGGTTACACACAACTGTGCACAGTTCCAGCATGGGACCGCGATGTTTGTGCCATTACAACCAAGGCTTAGCTTTCTCTGCCTTGTAAGAAACAGTGTGTGTGGCGGGGGAATGGGGGGAAGGTCCCTTCTTGGAGCCCATGGGCAGGGACACACCAAGGGAAAACACTACCATGGGGACAGCACTGCATAGAGTCAAGGAAGCCTGGTGGACAGAGAGCCCTGTGACTTTGAGGTGAGCCTGGCTGTGTTCTGCTGCTCCTGGTGGCTTTCTGGTATGATGCTACCTGGATAAGTCCTACTCATCCATTAGACTTCCTTTCCTTCCTTCCTTCCTTCCTTCCTTCCTTCACTCATTCAATGAACATCAGTTATTTGATCTGTTCAACCAAGTGTTTGAGAATAAGCACCAGACATAGTGCTAGTTGCTAGGAATGTGACTGAGAAGGAGAAAAACAATGTTCCCTACCCAAGCTTTCATTCCAGTGGGTCAAACAGAGGCCCAGTGTCTATCTAGAGACAGACAGACAGGAGTAAGCAACCAGCCAACAAGTCCATCACAGCCTGTGGGGAATGCTGTGGAAGATACATAAGGTCAAGTGCCATGACTGCAGATCCAGGGGTCAGCGAAGCCTCCCCTGAGGAGGTGACACAGGAGCTGAGAGGTGGGAGGTGAGAGGGAGCTGGGCGAGTTGAAGAGCAGAAAGGGGGCCAGTGCGCTGGAGCAGAGCGAGTGTGCTGGTGTCTTCTGTAACTGTCTAAATTCACCCTCGCCTTCTCCCCTCTGTGCACCCCCAATTCCCTGCTCCTCTGGTTTCTAGTTGTACCTGGTCAAAGGGGATCACGAGCAAGGGTGGTAGGCACAGAAGTCAGTCGGGGTCCCTACTTCACTGGGGGTTGGCTCCAGCTCCTCTATGTGGCCTTTCCATCCCTTCTCTTCATCTGGGACCCACCCTCCCTTTGCCCCTCTCGGTCAGGGATTGCAACAACTCCCCACTGTTGTCAGTCCTGAGGGACTGTACTGTTCCTTGCTAGCTTCCCTGACTATGCTCACCCTTTCCTCAGGAACCCAGTGCAGATGTCCTGTTTGCTTCCTGCCAGAACAGAGTGGCATAAGATGACATTGCACGTCCGTCAGGGCAAAACAGATGACTATGGTGCGCCCTCCCACCACGTAGCCCTCAGACACCCAGTCATGACTTCAGTGCTCACTGAAATGAGTCACTGCTTCCCTTGGCCTCGTTATTCATGTTCATCTTCTTTCACCAGCTGCTGGTGGAGCCTTGGAAGGGAATGCCTGCTCATCTGCAAGGCTAGATCCTGGCCCTTCCTAAGGAATGTGTCACCATCCTTGTGGAAGGGAAACCAAACTGATGGGGCTTGGGGTGAACTTTGGATCCCCATCAAGGGGACATTCTCCCTAAGTATCAGCAGAGAGTATCAGCCATTTTCTGCATGTGCCTCTGGGGACTGAGACCTGTAAGAGGCCCTCCCTAGACCCCCAACCTCCTTCTCACTGGGTGATCATCACATGCCACTTGAAATGGAGAAATTCTGAGGAGGGAAGAACAGAGGTGCCCTGAAGTGGCCAGAGCCAACGGCAGCAGAGGCTTGGCCCAGAGCCGGAACCGGGGGTCCCGGCAGGAGCAGTGTCCAAACTGAAGGTCTGCGGCTGAGGCCCAAGGATCGGCCTGCTCCCCCAGCTATGCAGCTGGGGCTGCTGCTCTGCTGGGCAGTCCTGAGGCGGGAGGCGGAGGGGAGTGGAGCCCTGAGGAGGGGGGTCCAGCAGGGTGGGGGTCTGAGGACGCCTCCAGTGAGGCTAGGTTCATCAAGCACCCCTTACCCACGAGGTGGCGGGACACCCCAATACTGGCTCTGTTTTCCTCCTCCTTAGGAGGTGCTTTACTTTCCTACAACTTCTAATACAAACCACCACACACTCGGTGGCTTAAAACAGCCCACGCTTATTCTCTTACAGTTCGGAGGTCTTGCTGGCCTAAAGCGAAGGTGGTAAAGGCCTGTATCACTGGCGGAGGCTCTAGGGGAGAGTCTGTTTCCTTGCCCTCACAGCTTCCTGCCTTCTTGGCCACCGGCCCCTCTTCCATCTTCAAAGCCAACAGTATAGCGCCTTCCAGTCTCTCTCCTGACGGTGCTCTCCTGCTTCCCTGTCCCTACCGTAAGGCCCTTGTGATCACAGTCAGACAACCGCAAAGTCCAGGATAGTCTTCCCTGTAAGTACCATATGCACAAGTGTAGGGGACTAGGATGTGGACATCTGTGGGACCACAGGGGGCTCATACTGCTTGAGGCCAAAAGTTATCTTCCCAGGAAATGCCTTAAGCCACAACATCTAAATCAGGACAGTGTGCTGGTTGAGACCCCTTTAGGAGCAGTCTTTCCTGCTCAGGTGGGTTTGGAAAGGAAATCCTGGCTTGATGAACATGAAACACGACCCCATGAGAGCACAGACAGAGGCTGCAGCAGCTCTTCTCCCCAGCCCCTGCCTCGGCCCCAGCTCTCTGGGAGGGCTGGCTCACCACAGTCAAACATGCTTTCAGCCCTAAAACTCAGGAAGGCTCAGAATGGGATCCCAGGGCCGCCCGGGCCATGCAGGTTCTGACCCCATGCAGAAAAGGGAGGTCCTTCAGAGTGGGCAAGTGCCCTCAACCCCTTCCCATGCCACTGACCTACACTGGGGACAGGAGCCTCATGGGCGTGAGAAGTTGGTAGTTCAAGTTTGCGGCTTCTGGCTTCAGGTTGCCTCTTCTCCTTTTAAAAGGAAAATGGACGTCCAGCTTCCCTTTGGAGAATCATCTTGGATTAGGCTGTGTGCTGACAAATGCAGGCGCGGTCCTGTGATTCCTCCGGGAATAACCCTGGGGTGGCAGAGCTCCCCCTATGCTAAGGTGAGTGTTCAGATGGAAGCAGCCTCCAGCCCCCCTCTGTCCTCACTGTCCTAAGTGAATCAGGCACCTTAAGCTGCGTTCTCCCGAGCCTTCGCGAGCAGGCTGCACTCTGCGAGGTGCGCCTGGCTGATCCCTCCCCTGACTTACGAAGGCTGGGCCCTCTCTGTGTACAGCCGTCCCTTCATCCAGTGAAGATACCTGAGCAGACAAAGCTCTGCTGCACTCAAACCATGGACAAGAGAGGAAACCCTTGGCACCATGTGGGCAGTGTTCCAGGGAAGCAAGGAGCACCTGAGGATGGTTTTCAAGGAGAGAGCTGGCCTGGGAAGCAAGGCTTGGCGGGAAGAAAGGGCAGTGAGCGGAACAGACTGGGGAGCAAGGGAAACAGAGAGGATGAACTCATCTCTCCCAAGTTGTTGAATTGGGAAAATTAAAAATATAAATTAAATAATGCATCTGTTCTCCAAGGTCCCTTCCAGCTTAAAAATTTTATGCCTCCATAAGCTTTTGGGGAAAAGAATAAACCAACCACTAATATCAAGGAGATTTTGAAAGCTTTAAAGGGTTTAGGAGCCGTATCTAGCAGGAACAGGGATGTTTGCCGCACACACTGGAAGGTCTACGGGGAAAAGTGAATAGTTGGCTCTCCGTTTTCTGAGCGGAGGCTTAGCCAAAGCAAACCTTACTTTCAGGCCCTTCACCGTATCTATTCTGCCGAACTAAGCTCTCAGAACTCGAATACTATTTTCCTCTTATACCAACAGGAGCCATAAAAACAGGCCCTTTAATCCATTACATATCGCCACTTCCCAAAAAAGGGAGAACCAGTTAAGACAGAGGACAAAAGCTTTCCCTGTGAGAAGCCCTGATGAGGGCTCATCCCACTCGATGCTGGGAGGCTCCAGATTGCACTACATTTGGTTGTGGCAACCATGGCAATGGGTCCTTTCCTGCCCCTCCTTCCTCTAGCTTTCCTGCTTGTATGCAGGGACAAAGTCATCTGGCATGCGTGTCTGCCATCTAAGAAATAACAGAGGAGACCAAGAAGTCTTTGAGAACCATCCTCATAATATAGTCAAGGTGACAAAAATTAGGGAAGGAGTGCCTTATACTTGAAGTTAAACATGAACTATTTAGAGACTGCCTTTAACTTGTTCATCATTGTAAACAATGATGAATTTGGCCTTAGGCCAAAAGCGGCACCTGGACACAGCTGATGCTCAATACTCACTGAATAAAGGAATGCATAATTAGGAAGGAGATAAATCTTCATACCCATCAGAACTAACTATGAACACCTTGCAAATACATCTTGGTAATATTCCCCATAAGATCACTGAAACTAGCAAGAGGGACATCCCATGTTAAAGAAAAAATGTAATTTCAAAGCTTCTGGTATTTCTTTGTGGCTGCTGAGATGGAATGCTTAGACATGGCCTTCTGTTTAGCAGACATTTAAGGACATTTGAGACTGCAAAAATCAAACCTAGCCCTGGTGTGGCTCAGTGGATTGAGGGCCAGCCTATGAACCAAAGGGTTGCTGGTTTGATTCCCAGTCAGGGCACATGCCTGGGTTGTGGGCCAGGTTCCCAGTAGTGTGCGCACGAGAGGCCACCACACATTGATGTTTCTCTCCCTCTCTTTCTCCCTTCCTTCCCCTCCTCTAAAAATGAATAAAACCTAAAAAAAAAAAAGTAAACCTAGGATGGAGAGACAGGGTGAATAGCCTAACTCGTGGAAAAGAGTCATGACTAAGCAGAGAGGAAGAGGGGCAAGCCAGGTTCCCGGAGGCTGGCTCAGGGCGAAAACACGGACTGGGTGGAACATCCCTGTGGGGGAACAGTAGTCAATAAATTCATAGGATCGATAATGTCTAGCATGCATTTAGAAACTGTTTCTTGCTCTCTGCTTTTATTTTGCCCTCCTATTCCCAAATTTTCAGAGAAAGTGTTGCAAAGCCTGGTGTGATGGGGGCTTTGAGGACAAATAGAAAAGACAGATGGAAGGCATCGGGTGGGTATTCTAGAGGAAGAGGAATTCTGACTGAGGAGCAAGGATTGGCCCTGGACAGGTGCGTGGAGGTGTTCACTACAGTGTGACTCAGGAATGGACAGGGACAAACACAGAGAGGGCAGGCTGAATAATGGCCCCTGAGGATGTCCCTGAAACTGGTGACTATGTTATCTTGCATGGCAAAACAAAAGGGGCTTTGCAAATGTTATTAAGTAAGGTTCTTGAGAAGGGGAGATTACTATGGACTATCTGGGAGAGCCCACTGTGGTCACAGGTTGATTATAAGAGTGCAGCAGGACGGTTAGTCGGGGCGGGAGGATTACTCAAAGCAGATGTGATGACCAAAGCAGAGCTTGCAGTCATGTGGTCATTGGCCACGGAATGCAGTCAGTCTCTGGGAGATGGGAAAGGCAAGGAAATGGATGACTCCCATCCCGAGGCTCCGAGAGGAACAGAGTCCTGCTGACACCTTGACTGTATCCCAGTGAGACCTATTTCGGAATTAGGACTACCAGAAATGTAAATTAATAAATTTGTCTCATATTAAGCCACTAAGTTTGTGGTGATTTGTTGCAAAGGCAATAGGAAACTAATCTCACCCTTTCTCAGGACAGCCAGGAAAACACTAACTCTCGAAAGAAGTGAGTTCTGATGAAAATATGGGTGGGGGTGGTGAGCTCTGATCCCGGTAACATTCCAGCTCAGTGACAGGTAGTGAGTGCGGCTTCCTTCCCCCGATCTTCATTCTGCACATGGGAGACCCATGGAAAAGTTAGGGCTTTGGTGCTGGGGGCATGGGCACTGTCCTCCACAACATGCATCTCCTATCCTCTCCAGCCCCTGTCCTCCAACAAGGCCCTAGTTATGGAAGGACTGATCAGCTGCTCTGACGATCACACTATTGAGCAGAAAGGCAGGTCCTGACATTGCGGAGCCGGGTAGGACCTGCATCTGGTCTTGCCATTTCATAGATGAGAAGCAGAGCTACAAATAAGGACTCGTCCACACACAAAGAGCTAGTGCCAGGCAGAGTGCACTCACAGCCTCAGAGTTCTCACTTTGAAAGGTGTGCCCTTTGCTCTAGAAAGGTCCTGGCCAAGGATGGAGCCCCAGCACTGGGTCGTCTGACTTTTCACCTGAAGGCAATAGTAGCCGTCTCCTCACCAATACATGACCTTTGCAGCCAGAGCTACTACCAACTCAGAGGGCTCCTTGGTGTGGGGTTTTTTTCTCTATTTCAGGAATGTTTCCGCCTTCCTCAAGCTCCCTTATACTGCAGGGCCTGTTTACCATCCCAAGATTCCTTCCCCGGCTACCACCCTTGGATCAGACCCTTCTGTCTGATGGAATCTAAGCCTTTTCAGGTTCTATATCAGCATGCAAATCGATGATGGATGTGTTCTCCCATGAGAATCTTCTTTGGCTGAGTTTGTAAATACTGAGTTTGGGATGGTAGTGGAGGGATGTTTCTGCAATTAGTAGAGTTGAGTTGACTACAACAAGGTCAACAAGACCCTTTATCAGTTCTCCTTTAAAGGGTGTTTCTTCCAAAGGGGGAGGGAGGAGAAAGGCATAGCCGGCAGGCCTGCAAGAGCTCCAGGCCCCTGTGCAGCGCAGCGGCGTGCACTGCAGCAGTGTCAGGCGGCGGCCCTGCTGAAGGGCGTGGCAAGGCAACCCAGTGTGAAGCTCAGCCTCAGAGCAGTACCACTCCCAAGCTTGCTCCCAAAAGCACAGGGCTTGGTCAGAAAAGACAGCATGCTGGCTCTCGGGGTGACAAGGAAGTCGGGGTGAAGGAGGAGAAGCCAGGGTGGGAGTGGGTGGGAAGGGTAGGGGCAGAAAAAGGTGGGCCAGGATGAGGGTGGAAGGTACAGCATGACTCCAGCAGCTTCTAGAAAAGCTTTCACTTCTGCAGGCAGGCAGCCAGAACAATTCAACACGGGAAACTGAGGAAATTGCCTTTGCAGTCTCGGTGACACGTTTCTGAGTTCCCTCCTATATGTCAACCACCTGGCTCTCACTTGGCTGAGGACCACGCCCACTCTTGCCCCACACCCACAGCAGCCCCGGGCTTTCCTGGAGGCCCAGAATGCTGTGATGTGTTTTGGGAAGACTACCTGCTCCGATCTCCTTTATACAGTGCAGAAGGGCAATCAACTAGGTACTGATTTGGAAAAGCCAGAAAACATGCCTCAAAAAATGAACAATGTGGCTGCAAGTCATTTTTTAACTTAGTGCAATACTTTAAAATATGCATTAAGTGCCTATTCTATACAGGGAACAGTAGATAATAAAAAATGCTTCATGTGGCCTGATACCTGTCCTCTAGGACCTGATGATCTAATGGGACATAAGCTATATATATGCAAACAGCAGCAATGTAAGGCTGAATGAGAGGCATTGTGAATATTAAAATAATATAAAAGACAGGCACAATTGTTATCACCAGGGTTCCTGGTGTGGTGGTCTCTGCACTAAGTCCTGAGTGCCTCCAGGAAGGCAGCGGGAGCAGAGAGAGCAGTGGGGGAGGCAGGAAGGGTACACAGTGTGTTGGGAAGATGGGGAGTAGGGAGTTGGGCCAGTCCTTGGGCAGAGGAAGCCAAATGGTTGAAGTCTGAGTGCTGGTTTGCAGAGATGAAGCTTTGATGAGTAATGGGGAGCAACTGAAATATGTGAGAAGAGTAGACACATTATCAAAGTGTTGGCTTTTTTATTCCTTCAGCAAACAGCCTGTACCCAATGCTAAAAAAGAAGGATGTCCCTTTTGGCTTGATGTTTCTTTGCCCCGGGGGTAAGACAGGCCTTCCCCTACTAAGAGGGGACTCTGAGCTGCTTCTTCAAGGACCTCAACACGTTTATTTCAGGGAAGTGAGCATGTGATGGGGCCCATGTGCAAAGGAAAGCTGTTACCAGGACAGGTGGCCAGTTTTGCCTCATATCCTACCATTCCTAAGGTGACGAGACTGGAAAATCAGGATGGAAAATGAAGTCTTCTGCCCCTTAGTCCCCCAAATCCATGAGAAACATGTTCTCCTTTGAGTGATGGGGCTAGGGCCCAGTTGGGCATGGGGACTGAGCTAATGATGACATTAACAATTACAGTTCATCCAAATAGGAGGGAAAAAACCCATAAACTCCATTGATCATACGGCTTAGAGTATGCTGTAAATTCAAATAAAACCAATTTAAAATTCTTAAACACAATAGCTCTTTCCCAAGTGCCTTATAGGTGTTTGGCATGTATTCACAAGATGTATAAGCAGAAGATTTTTCATATCCTATCATACTTGAGATCTATGAGGATTACAACCCAAACATCCATCAATAGGGGGCTGGCTATGTAAGTGAGGGCACATTTATACCATGAAACACTACAGGATCAGGCACAAATAACGCCACTTTTTTAAATTACAAAATCAAAAGCATGTAATTCTATAACATAACAATATCACACTCAAGCATACCGTGTGACATTTTAGGTAAAATGTTCAAATATTACACCCATATTATTATCTTACCAACCACACTCACGCAGGCGTTCCTTCTGCCGGACCCTGTGTGTAGTGGTTGAAAGAAGAACATGATAGATCTGAAGGAGCTGGCCAGGAACACTCTCCATGACATATCATCAAGTGAAGTGAGTTCTAGACCGACATGGACTGCATGATTTAGATTTTATGTAAAAAGGTATGTGTATGTACAACCGTCGAGACGCAATAAAACATAGCAAAATGTTAAAGGCATTTACGTAATGGAGAGTGGGATTGAAGAACTGGCTGTGATCTCCACTCCTTTCTTTAATCATTGTAAGTGATGGGATTTGAGAGAACATTTCTTTATATTCTTCCATATGTTTTTTTAAAAATAAAACCTTTTAAGAGATTCCTAAAGGGTTTTCACTATTTAAAGGAGTCATTTAGTAAAGTGCAGAATAATAACAGCTATTATTGGTTGAGTGCTAGCTGTGGGCCATGGTCTGTGTCAAGAGCGTCACACGTGTCATCTCGTTGATTCAGTCCCTTTCTAAAGCAGCTTGCGTTATGATCTCCACTTTGTAGATGAGGCAGCACTCTTAGAAAGGTCCGAAGACCTGCTGGAGACCCCACATCAGCACGTGAACAGCCAGTATTCCATGTGCGTCTGCTCACTGTGTAAGCTACTTTCAACTGGTACCCTACTCTTGAAAAATCACTTGAAAAGGGGAATAACTCTGTGTTCTAATTTTGTTTTTTACTAAAGTGTATTTTAAAATCACAGGCATATGATACAATGAATGGTGTGATGATCAGCTTCATAAAAACCACATCTAAATTTGTATTCCCCTTTACCCTTTACTCTACCTCAAGTGGATGACATTGTTTAATAAAACATTTTTTAAACCCTTTATACCACCCCACTGGTGTTTCCTCAAAAGCCATAACCTTGGTTGTATAAAGTATAATGAGATTTCATGAATGGGAAGAATGAGCTTAAGTAGAATAAATGACCTGAAGTTGACCTGAAGTTGAAGATCTCTGAATTCTCCTTCCCTCCCTTCTTGCTTTCTTTCTATTCAGCCATTCAATTTGACATCCAACCATTCACCTACCCATGTACTCACTCATCTGTCTTTCCATTTTTCCATCTATCCATCAATCTAGCAAACACTAGAGAATGGCCTACAAGGGAATTGTTAGGAACTATTAGAAATACTGAACAGTTTTAGATAATTCTCAAGGAACTTGAAGACTAGCCTTTGTCACTGTGATGTGGCTCCCAGGCTGGACTGTTTAAAGTCACTGTTATGAAGGGGTGGAAGCCAATGTCCCTCACACCCCTGGAGGGACTGGGCCCAGGCACTTCCTTCCATGTGAGGCCTTGGAGACGAGGCCCAGAAATGCCCTGCAAGGCGGTAGCCTGTGTATCTTGGGAGGGAGGCGTACTTGGGAATTGTGCACCAAGGTGAGGGAAGCTTGGGGATGGATTATGCCTCCTTGGCTCTTATTAGGGAGAGACCCAGGCTTTAATAAAGCCCAGAAGAAAGCCTGCTTTGTTAGCTGTAAGCCTGCTGTCTTTCAATGATAGTGTGCCTGAGCTTTGGTGGGATACCTAAGCTGAGAGGATTGGCTTGGTTGCTGAGAGGATTGGCTTGGCTCTGGTGTGGAGGTAGCTGGTGGCTGAGTGCTGAGGTGTGGCACCCAGAGACTCTCTCCAGTAAGGCCTCCCAGGGATGGCACAGGACCCTCATCCACGAGCTCCCACAAGCTTGGGCCTGGGGGTCAAGTTGGAAGAACAGCAGTATAACTGGTGACATTAGTAGGGGTCACACCTTCTGCCTCCTCAGACACAGATGCTATTTTTTAAAAATATATTTTATTGGTTATGTTATTACAGTTGCCCCATTTCCACCCTTTATTCCCCTACACCCTGCACACCCCCTCCACATCCCCCGCTTTAGTTCTTTCCCATGGGTCATACATATAAGTTCTTTGGCTTCCATATTTCCTGTATTATTCTTAACCTCCCCTTGCCTGTTTTCTACCTACCATTTATGCTACTTATTCTCTGTACCTTTTCCCCCCTCTCTCCCCCTCCCACTATCTGTTGATATCCCTCCATGTCTTATAGAAATCCCTTCAACATTTCATATAATAAAGGCTGGGTGATGATGAACTCCTTGAACTTGACCTTATCTGAGAAGCACGTTATCTGCCCTTCCATTCTAAATGAAAGTTTTGCTGGATAGAGTAATCTTGGATGTAGGTCATTGCCTTTCATGACTTGGTACACTTCTTTCCAGCCCCTTCTTGCCTGTAAAATCTCTTTTGAGAAATCAGCTGACAGTCTTATGGAAACTCCTTTGTAGGTGATTGTCTTCTTTTCTCTTGCTGCTTCTAGGATTCTCTCATTTTTAATCTTGGGTAATGTAATTATGATGTACCTTGGTGTGTTCCTCTTTGGGTCCAACTTCTTTGGGACTCTCTGAGCTTCCTGGACTTTCTGGAAGTCTATTTCCTTTGCCAGATTGGGGAAGTTCTCCTTCATTATTTGTTCAAATACGTTTTCAATTTGTTGCTCTTCCGCTTCTCCTTCTGGCACCCCTATGACTCAGATGTTAGGACGTTTAAAAATGTCCTGGATGTTCCCAAGCCTTTCCTCATTTATTTTGAATTCTTGTTTCTTCATTCTTTTCTGGTCGAATGTTTCTTTCTTCCTTCTGGTCCACACCATTGATTTGAGTCCCAGTTTCCTTCCCATCACTATTGGTTCCCTGTACATTTCCCCTTATTTTACTTACATCACCTTCATTTTTTCATCTAATTTGCAACCAAATTCAACCAATTCTATGAGCATCCTGATTACCAGTGTTTTGGATGGTGCATCTGATAGGTTGGCTATCTCTTTGTGGCTTAGTTGTATTTTTTCTGGAGTTTGGATCTGTTCTTTCATTTGGGCATTTTTTTTTCCCTAGTGCACCTGTTACCTTAAGGGGCAGAGCCTTAAGTGTTCACCAGGGCAGGGTAACCCATGTCACTGCCTTGTGATGCTGTCTGTGGAGAAGGGGTCTGAGAGGGAACAATGGCACTTGCTCCGCTCGCTGCCGGATTTCAGTCACTTCCCCCACTACCCCCAAGCAAATTGGGCTCTTCTGTGCTGATTCCTGGTTGGGTGGGCTTGTGTACGTTCTAGGACCCTGTGGGTCTCTCCAACAAACTCCCTTGTGAGGCTGGGAGTTCCTCCTACTGGCGCCTCAGCCCCCACAGGTGTTTTCAATTGGTGGTTTGAGGTTTTATTTCCCCACGATGGAGCCCTGGGCTGCACAGTCTGTTTTGCTCCCCAGCTTTTTCTCCTGGTTTATCTGTGTGTGAATGTGGGGCTGCCTGCTCCACTAGCCTCAGCCCCGATGGGTCCGGGTCTGCCAGCTGCGGGTTTCGCTGGGTCTACCAGCCGCAGGTCTCTCTGGCCAGCTGAGATGTTGCCCACCCCGCTCCACAAACTGCTGCCTTGCTGCAAGCCCTCTCCACCCAGCTCCGTCCTGCCCTGCCTACTGGTCTGGATGAAGGTGTCTTCTTTAACTCCTTGGTTGTCGGACTTCCATACAGTTCAATTTTCTCTCAGTTCTGCTTTTTTTTTTTTGTTTTTAAATTGTTGTTGTCCCTTTTTTGGTTGTGTGAGGAGGCACAGTGTGTCTACCTACACCTCCATCTTGGCCGGAGGTCCCCAGATGCTATTTTAAGTTGTGTCACAATCCCCAGTAAAGGCAACTATGACAAGGGACAAGCACAGGGTTTGTCCTCAAAGATTGGAGTTCAAAACCTGCCTCTACCATCTAATGACCTCATGGTCACAGGCATGCAACTCCATCTCTGTGAGCTTCTGTCTTCCTACTCACAGACTAAGTGGCCATGGGAATTAAATGAGAAAATCATGGGGCAGAGCTTGGCATGGGTGCTTTACATTTATTTTAATGCATTCTTTTCTTTTCTTTCTTTCTTTTTTTTTTTTTTTTTTTTTTTTTTTGCTGCTGACTGAGCCCTTCACCCAGCCCAGACTGCCATTTGCCCAGGAGCTGCAGGATGTGCCCTGCTTCAGGAGACAGATCAAAGAACTCCCCATGCTACTGACAAGTAATCTGATCTTCCCAGGTGAAACTTTATGTGTCTTCTTTGCAGTTTTTGTGTTCCAGACCTACCTTTCTAGAGCAGTGGCACTCAAGTCGGGGCCATTTGTCCCCTAGGGGGCATCTGCAATATCTGGAGACATGATTGTTGTAACTAGGGCAGAGGTTGCTACTGGAGTCCAGTGAGTGGAGACAAAGAATGCTGCTGACCATACTATAGTGCATGGGACAGCAAAGAATTATCTGTCCCCCAAATGTCAATAGTATCAGGGTTGAGCAAGTCTACTCCTGAGTCAAGAGTGAGAACACAGGTACCCAGGGAGAGAGAATGTGGTGCACCAAGGCCAAACCAAGTGCTGATACTCAGTACCCTTCCTGAGACCTCAGTTGGAGCTGAGCATCATTAACAATGATTATGATGATGATTCTAATGATAATATCAAACCCAGTTTACCCCAGCTTCTTCTTTCCCCAGTCTTCTCCATCTCCAAAGTGGCACCACCAACCAGTGTCCAAGCCTGAAAGTTAGCCTTGGTTCCTCTTCTCCTCCCTCCCCTCCTCCATGATCCTAGTTAACTGCTGGTTCTGGCATCCCAAAGTGCACCCTGCATCCCACACACAGCTGCCCAAGGCACCCCTTTCTCTCTGGGCATCACTGTTCAACAATCTCTTATCTGGTTGGGTTTTTCCCCAACTCACCTCCCTGAGATTCTCCATAGAGATGCCAAACTGATCTTTTAAAAGACATTCACTCAATCATGCCATACCCCTGCAGAAAAGCCTCCCACTGCACTAGGAAGAGAATCCTAATTCCTTGCGGTTTCTCAGAGTTCAATTCCAACTGAGCTACCCAGCCAGGATAAAATATATATATATTTTTTGTTATTGATGAGAGAGAGAGAGAGAGAGAGACATTGATTTGTTTTTCTACTTATTTATGCATTCATTGATTGATTCTTCTATGTGCCCTGATAGGGGGATCAAACCTGCAAGTAACCTTAGCATATCTGGACCATGCTCTAACCAAGAATTCCTAGAACAAGTCACATTCTTCCCTCCTTGAGGCTTCCCAGTCCATCTACCTGTGCAGGGGGCTTCTCGGTCTCAGTTTAAATGATTCCCCTTCAGAGAAGGCAAACTTGGTCTCTGTGAATAGGCCCACCCGATTTTTCTCTTCCACACATCCCCATTTGTTTCTGTCACTGCATTGTCACAGTGGGTGCAATTAACCAAACTACTAAACTAATTATTTTGTTTACTTATCATTTATCTCTCTCTTCTAAACAAGGGAATGACCTGTGTTTTTCATGTTCATTGCTGTATCCCAGCACCTAGCACCATGCCTAGATCCAAGAGGTGTTCAACCAATCCACTGTCAAATGAATGAGCTGGCTCCTAAAATTACATAGGGCACTGTAGTTCACAAAATATTGTCAGCTGTATTTATTATCGCTGGAAGGCGGGGCCTAAAGGGAAGCTCTGACTGAGGGCACTGATGTTAGTGATGGCTGTGGAGCAGATCCTGCTAACAATATTAACACTGGTAGTGGCACAGCACTGTCCTGGGTTCAGGGCGGGGAAGTTTCAGTGGTTGCCTGATCCATTCCCCCTGGCTACACACATGTGGTGGACAGCTGGGTTAAGACAAGGATCTGTGATCTTGGAACACAGACAGCCCTCTGGGCCCACTGTGGGGAGAAACCCTGACTGGCAGCATCCTCAGCGCACCTCCTAACCAGAAACGCCATTCTGCCTCCTGGGCCTGCTGCACAGACCGTAGAGTCACACGACTTTGTCCTCCCTCCCAGGGAAGAGCATAAGGATGGGGTGAGAGCAGGAGCAGCAGCTTTAATCTCTGTTCTCTATCCCTCAGTCCTATTTCTCTAAACTTGCTTTCTCTCATTCCTATCTAATTTGTCTTCCCCTGCCTTCTTCGTATCGCTTTACCTGGAATTTTTTGCATCTAAGTTTCACTAATTTCCAGTTGCTTGCCACCAACAACATGACTGCAGACAGTTCCCCAATTTAAACCTTTGGATGTGGAGTTGTATTAGATCTACTTTCTTATTTTCTGTACCCTTGATGCACTGCCACCTGGGGCCTTGTTGACTCTGCAGGGTCTGCCCCTCCTAGGGGTGGCTAATTCCTAGAGAGAGTGAATGACTTGCCTGCGAATAACTGTTCATAGGCACACCACCCAGTCTAGAGCCCACATCCCCCCACGCCCAAATCAACCTGCCTTGCCCCATCCCTCCTGCCTCCTAACTGGTGTGGCGCTTCTCTGTGGCCCCATGTGGCGCACAGTGCCTTCTGATTTTAGCCATCTGTGAATATAAAAACTTCTGCTTTCATGACAGTCATTTCCATGTCTACAAGTCTTACAATACCTTCCTGTAAAATAAATCCTAAGTATATTTTCAAACAAGAGTGTTTTCTATTGAACTGTATGTATAGCAACAGATAATTTTTATATATATTATGAATACTTTTATTTTTAACAGATTCAACACATGCTCTTTAGATATGCTAACAGTTCCTGATAAAGACCATGCATTCATGAATTAATTGATAAAACTCTATGCCAAATAAAAGATCTCTGTATGTCACAACAGACTTGTTATCCTAGTTGCAATCCATTAATAATGGCTTCCTGTCAGCCATTAGCTGATTATGAGACGGTCAGGGACTTGTTACCTCTCTGCAGGCTCGCCTGTGCTCCAGGCCAGTGGCAGGACCTATGCCAAGGAATGTGGACTTTGCCTAGCCATACACTAGATGTTGGGGGTCCCTCTGGACTCCCTCCCCAACATACCCTGCCTGCAGAGCTACCCCGGAGTCCTGGGTTGATTCACATTGGAGGACTCTAAAAGCTCATCACTCTCTTTCTTTGCAGCCCCAAATATCAAAACTGTTGGGTTTCTCGGCTAGACTTGGGCCCATTGTTTTCCCCAGGTCCCAGACTGCTTCTATGGGACCATCCGGCACCTAGCTGTGCCGACTACTAGGCAGAGGAACAGTTCTTCCTTACTCTGTCTGGACAGAGTCCCCATGTGGCGATCCTGGCCCTCCTCTTCTTGTTTTGACCTCACTGACTGGGCACAGCCATCCTTCCTGTAGAAAATTTCCACACACTTGCACATTGTTATTTGTTCTCCTCTACAATAAATCACACAGATGGCCTCATCCTTTCCTCACAGGTCCTATTTTCCAGCCTTTAATCATGTTTGTTGCCTAATGTTGGCCGGTCCACTGGGCCGTCATTTGTCTGAGACCTCTGTAGTGGAGCTTGTCCATGGTCCCTCTTGAACTCGTTTGGGTTCTGGGGTTTGATGAACAATCACTCCTATCAGTGGGCTGGATATTAAACAGCTGGGCCTCTCTGAAGCCATTTCAGAAACTTACTCGGAAGACAAGGAAGCAATTTCAGAGACTAGAAGCAATTGCTTTGAAGACTCCATCTAGTTCCCTCAAAGTGTTCTGTTGCCGAACACAGGAAATTGATGGAGGGGAGGAACTGGACTCTGTGTTTCATATCCAGACCCTCTACTCTTTCCATTGTTTTCCACTTATAATACCAGCCTGCTCAGCTGGGGCCTGTCGCCCAGGCTAGGGAGTGTGGACCTTAAGAGAAATATCCTACCTCCCGACACTGAATAGTACATAAAAGAACACACAGGCTGAGTCCAGGCAGAGGGGAGCCTCCAGTCTTTCATTCATTAAACATATATTGAGCATCTACCATGTGACAGGGACCGCGCTGCATATGCTGCTGAAGGTAAAGACGAGTAAGACCCGTACCCTGCCCCCATAGAGATTACAGTCCAGCAGGCTATGGACCCTGCCCTAATTACCCAGGGAAAGCTATGAGAAATGCCACCACAGGGCCACATTATTAATATTCAGGAGGCAATCCAGAAGAACACAACATTAACTCCATGTATGAGGGTAGGGGAAGGCTTCGTGAAAGATGGAACACTTGGAATTAGTCTTTGATTCACAATGTCTTTCACACCACGACTCCATTTCATTCTCACAACCAGATGATGAAATGGGCAGTGAGTGTGCCCATTTGTCAAGTGGGATATCGCCATTCCGAGAGGTTGGGTGACTGATTGAAAGCCACCCAGGGGATAGGTGGCAGATCTAAGGGGCCTATCTAAATCTAGGAGAAATTTTATGCCATCTTGTTTCTTGGGAAAGGAGGGTAGGCCAGGGCAAGGCACTGCAATGGGGGCTGGTCCTCCAGGGGATGCCCAATTAGTCCCAGGACACCAAGGTGGCTTCAGCACTAACCAAGGGGCCTGGTCCAGTCTGGCAGTTCATGGAGGGGCTCCCTGTCCTGGCCACCATGACTCTCTGTGTCTGGCCTCCTATGGGAGTATAAACCATGTCTGACACACAGCCTCATCTGTCCTCATTAGCACCTGGTCTGCCTCGCTCAACAGGGCAGCCACAGAAATAACTGCTCCTCCTTCAGTGTCTGTTTCTACAGGGCTCCGAGCTCACTCCCTGAGTCGTTTAGCTTCTGATTCCCTGACAGCAGACCCAGAGGAGAGAGAGCAAAGAACAAATGAGGGGGAGAGGAGGAAGAACTACTCTCATGCCCACTGACTACCTTTGCAGAGCTATTTCCTTTCATCATTTCACCCATGTAACAATACATCAGGCAGGCATTTTCTCTGTCTTACAGGTGCAAAAACTAAAGTGTGAGAAACTTACATTCCTACCCAGCACATATTTACTGGCTTGACTTAAGAAAGATGAGACTTGTAAAGAATTTATGGCAATTCTTCACACATGGTAAATGCTCCCTAAATTTGGTTGTTTTGTCAATGATGTTGCTTTTGTTGAGCACTAGCATCACTCCTGCCTTTATGGAAGGCAATGGGAAACTGGGATTCCCCTGTGCGGAAATTAGCCCCTTGAAGTTCACAGAAAGCTTCTATTCTGCCAGTGGTGCTTTAACCTGTGCTGTGATGGTGGTAGGTATGGATGGGGATATTATTCAGAAAAGGCTTCTCTAGAAGACCGAGGCCACTTAAGGCATAGACGATGGATGGGATGGGATGAACAGCAATGGAGGATGTATGCATGACAGAGAGGAGTGGTGGGGACAGTGCTGGGGGCAAGGGTTAGGGGTGTCAGCCACAGCCCAGGGCAGGCTGCATGCATTGGAAGGACTATGTGTAGACAGGGAGAAGACAGGGCCCTAGTTAGCATTTCTTTTTGGCATAATAAATATTCAGTTGGTCACCATGAATATTCAATCAAGCAGAGATTTTCAGATAGGCCCTTGAGGGAGCTGGAACTGACAGGGGGACTGACTCCTTTTAAGAATCTCCCAATATTAAGGAAACATACACCACAGCAGAGAATGGCACAGGGTCATAGGTGGAGACAAAGAGCTAGAAGCTTCGGTGAAGACAAGTTGGTGAGTGACAGCTGGCAGGAGCTGAGGTCGGCTTGGAAGACTTGAAAAGCATCCTTCAGTTGAACAACCCGCCACACAGAGGAACTCTGGGTCTTATTTCCATTTGTGTGCACCTGTCTACAGTCTCTAGGGGATATATTCCTGCCTGGCAGGTTCTTATAAAACCACATAAATATAGGGCCAAAGAGAATATTAAAGACAGACACCAACTCCTGTGGTTCTTAACCATGTGTGGAGAGGCATGGCATGGCCACGCTGGCGACCAACGGTGCAGGGCCCTCCACGTGTCCAAAGTACGTCCTCAGAGTTACTCACTTTACTTACTGGCTCCTGAGGACAGTTTCATCAAGAGGACATGGCTTGGCATCTACCAAATAAAATTTATGAAAAACAACTCTCTCACCCACACTCATCATCATAAGGAGCCAAAGACGAGAAGAGTCATTCTAACGTAGTTGCAGAATCCAGCCTGGGACTCAGTTCTGCTCATTCCCAGTCTGTTTTCTGCATATTTTTGGCTGCAAAGCAAGGTGTTCTTGGAGTTGCTGCCAGCTCATTTGATGCCTTTGGATGAATGAGGAAAAGAGGGAGTCCTCTGGGTAGTCACAGCCCCAGTGAGCAGAAAGGCTCCCTCTAGCCGGTGCCTCCGTGCAGAACACAACCTGTGTGATCCAGAGTGACTGGAGAGGACGCAGCAGTGGGTCTGGAGGATCCACAGCACCATTTATGTATCCTCCTTCCTCCCTCCACTCTTCTACCTTCCACTCATTCACTTTTTCAAAAATGTGCATTAGTAGATGCTTCCTGCATGCATAATGACACCTTCCTGAGTCATCTGTTAAAGAATACCACTGGCCAGAGAAAGTAATGGGTATACATTTACAAAGAGCTTTTCAAACCATGACAGCTTGAAACTGCTGGAATCAGGGTGAGAGACTCACGGTGACTGAGGGTGAAGTGCTTTTAATGAACTCTTCTCTGTTTGGATCTCTACTGCCAAACTGCAATCCTTCATGATCAATAGGATAAAATGGGTTAGCTCTAACACAAAGGTAATTTGGAGAATCTCTTAAAATAGTGTTTATTGTTTCGAGTGCGGAGACCTCTGAGAGCTTTGTGATGTCCAGCAGGGCCTGTGAGTGGCACACCACTGCAGACACAAACAGCAGGGTGCAGTGCCTGCTGTGGAGACAGACACTTCAAAAAGCAGGAACGCAAACCCTCCCATTGTTTGGGGGGAGGTTGGGATGTCAGGGAGAGAAAACTCTGGGGTAGGGGTGGGGCGGTGAGGGCCACAGCTTCTAGGCTGTCTCTGGAGCAGACCGTGCAGGGTCTGTGTTCTGTTCTCATGAGGGATGCCTTTTGACACGATGCTTACGTTTGTGCACACACTTCTGCTCATGCAGACTCAGTAAATATTTGTCGAAAAATGAAGAGGTTTGCTCTCCTAAGAAGGTTAAAACTCCTCCCTTTCTCATGAACTTTATTGGACCACTACCATTTTTTAAGTTCTCGTTTACATCATGTTTACTGTGTGCCAGGCATTACTGTAGGTGTTTTAGATGTATTGAATCATTTGATCTTAATCCTACGAGGCAGGTACTGTTATCCCATATCATATCTCCCCAAGCACCTTCTCTTTTATTTTCTAATAAGTAGTATAGGCTGTCATCCTTGCATTTATTCATTGACTATTCATAAGACACCTACTATGTGCCAGGAGCTGCCCAGCACTAGTGGTGGCCAGATCAGTTCCTTCCTCTAAAGGTGCTTCCGTTTTATTTGGGAAGAGATAACAAATGGGTGAATGAATGAATATGTAAACATAACTAATTTGGGTAAGTGCTGTGATGGATATGAAGGCCCCCTGTGAAAATGGCATTTACACTAGGGTGTGAAAGAGCAGACATGCACCGATCCCATAGAAAAGCATCTCACCAACAGGGCAATGTGTCCACGAGCCTGAGAGAGGGGAGTACCTGGCTCATCTGAAACTCACAAGCCAGTTGATTGCAGCAGAGAAAGTGCAGAAGGGAGTGGGAAGATGGCTGAGAGTAGGCGGAGGCCAGATCACACAGAGCTCTGAAGGCCAAGTGCAATGGGACTTCAATGAGGGCTTGCAGTAAGGAGTTACCTAACCAGATTAATGTCTTAAAAGGATTACTTTGTCTTCTCTGTGGAGAACAGGCTGTAGGGGAGAGGATGGACAGGTTGTGGGAGGTGAGTAGGCTGCTCTTGCAGTAGCCCAGGCAAGAGATAAGGGTGTTTATGTTGAGATGGTGGCAGTAAAGATGGAAGGAAATGGACCCTTTGAAGCTTAGTTTGGCAGTGGAAATGTAAAAACTTGCAGATAAATTAAAGTGGGGAGTTATATAAAGAGAGGTATAAAAACGATTTCTAGGTTCTGACTTTAATTTGGCTTATTGGTTTATATATATATTATTGATTTAACTTATAAAATTAAACATAAATATACCCGATGACCTACCAATCCCACCCCTAGGTATTTACCCAAGAAACATGAAAACTTATATCCAAACAAAAATGCATATCCTAAATGCTCTTCAGTGTGTGAATCAATAAACACTTCGTGGTACATCCTAACCCTTAATCCCTGGCAACCACTGATCTGTTGCTGTCCCTACAGTTTGACCTTTCCTGAGTGTCACAGGAACGGGACCATCAGCCTGTCAGCCTCGTGCGGCAGGAGGCCACTCTTTTTTACCGCTGAGCAACTTCCAGCAACATGTCCACCAGAAGCCAACTTTAATGTATGTAAATTTAACAATAATTTAACACACATTTTGAAGTAGAAAAGAAAAAAGCAAGGGTCAGAGATACAAGAAGGTTTGTGGATGGTTGTACAACCTTTGGAGTTTGGGAAGATGGAGGAAGAAATGGGGGCCTGGGGTGGCAAGGGAGATAAAGGAGCCAAATCTAAATCCTATGGGCTTGAATGGAGCTTAATGGTAGGTCTAGTTAGGCAACGAGAAAGCACGTCCCCCTGAGGGCCTGTGGGAGGGGTAGAGGGTGGACTGCTTGAGGGGAGACGAATAGGGTGGGGTGAGGAGTAGGCAGAAATTCCAGCCTCCCTGAAGCTTGGCTCCCAGGATCCCTGGTGCTCTCTCGCCCAACATCTGCTGTGGTCGGCAATTTCCAAGGAGGGAGCCTGGCAAGTGACTTATTAGCATGCACATCTGCTCACCTCTGCTGTCCCTGTGAAGGTCTAGTTCTGTTTGAACTAGTTCAGGTTGAACTGTCCCCCCAAAGACATGCTGAAGTCCTGGCCCCAGTACCTTAGAATGCGACTCTGAAAAAAAACAGGGTTTTTTCTGATTTAACTAGTTAAGATTAAGATGAGATCATAATGGAACAGTGTGGGTCCTTAATCCAATATGATTGGTACCTTTATATGATGAGAGCCTCAGGGGATAAGGATAAGGCCCACTGAGTCTGCCCCTTGAGTGTGTTGCTGGTGTTGGTGGTTAGGTGGTGCTTCGATGCAGTCTGAAGCTGTCCGCTGGGTGTGCTGGCTCTGCGGCCTCGCAGGAGGTACAGGCCAAGGTCAGCCACCACCTGTGTTCTGCCCAGGGCCACACAGCATGAGTTACAAAGTGATCTGCAGATGGCTGCTACTTGTGCTGGGCTTGGAGGTGCCCAGGAGAAACCAAGCTAAGAACCAAGGATGGATGCTGCTAGTGCCGGGCCTGGGGCCACTTAGCAAGAAGTATGGGGCTCACTGAGGCCAGATGTTGTTATTTTGAGTTTAGGAATGTCTGAAGTATGAGCCAAGACATGTCATCAGAATGGAAAGCCACTAGAAGCAGCTTGGGTAGGCCTGCAATTTGGTGGGGCAGGGCCTCAGGGAATCACCAGGGTGGGGCAAACAGTGTGAGCCAGGCTGATGGAGCCTCGGATATGGCGCTGCCTGCTGGCTCTGTAAAGGAGGGCTCATTTAAAAAACAAAGGCCTCTGCCAGCACTTCTGTCTGGGCAAAAGCTGTCCCCTAGCCCTTGCCCTGATGCCGAACACTTCAGTTCCTCCCTGTATGTCTCTGATGCCTTTTGAGCTGCTGCCCCAGCACTGGAGCCCAGAGGGAGTGAGTCTGAGTAAGTCTGTGCTTGGGCCCTTTAAGAAGAATCCCTGGGACTCCAGAAGCCCTCTGGTTCCCTCAGCCTCAATCCCCACTGGTTTGCTCAGCCAGAACTTACAGGGGCCTTCTCTTCCTGGCACTGGAAGCGTGGGCTTGGGGGCCTGCTGTGGGACTGGGGACCCTGGATCTTAGGGGCAACCTCCACAGCCGAGATATCCCTCCTGATTTTTATCTGCCATATGTGGGTGTGGGACCAGCTGGTTCCGTGTCTCTGTCCCTACTCCTACCAGTCTTGATGTGGCTTTTTCTTTATATCCTTAGTTGTAGGACTTCTGTTCAGCTAGATTTCAGGCAGTTCTGAATGCTGGTTGTTCTGTAGCTCTTGTATTTCTGAGGTGGTTGTGGGAGGAGATAGTACGGCATTTATCTATGCCTCTTTTTTTTTTTTTTAATAATTTTTTTTTAAAGATTTTATTTTTATTTATTTTTAGAGAGAGGGGAGGGGAGGGAGACAGAGAGGGAGAGAAACAGCAATGTAGGGTTGCCTCTCACATGGCCCTCACGGGGACCTGGCCCGCAACCCAGGCATGTGCCCTGATGGGGAATCGAACCGGGACCCTCTGGTTCCCAGCCCGCGCTCAATCCACTGAGCTACACCAGCCAGGGCTATGCCTCTTTCTTGACGGGAAGTCCTACTTATGTGTTTTCAACACATGAAATGCCCAGTCTGTTTCTCCTTCTCATCTACCCCACACCTCATCTCTAAGGAGGTCTCAAACTTCACCTTTCCACAAGGTGTCAACCACTATCTTTCCATCTTATTGATCTTCACAAAACTTGGCCTGGAAAGGCTTTAGCACTTGGTGAAGTTTATTCTATCATTGGGAGACACCACAGTTTGATGAGAAGCCCATTTCCAGTTCAGCCAATTAATAGTTTTATGAAATCTGGGAAGTTCCTTAACCCTTCTGTGTCTCAGTTTCCTCATCAATAAAATGGGGATGAGAATGTCTACTGCAAAGGATCATTGTGCAACCTGAGCAAAATGATATGGAAAGAGTGCCTGACGATCCAGGAGCAGGCAATAAATCTCAGCTCTCCCTTCCCTTCCTGTAGTTTCTTTCTCTTCCTAAGGAGACTGCAAGCTCTGTGGTACAGGTAATAATTTTTTTATATTTGCATGATGGCACCCAAAACAATAAGCCTGGTAGGACACAAAATAAACACTCAAGCCACAGAGTTCAAGACCATCATGAGAAAGCTAAAAGCACAAGGTGCGCTGAGTACACCTTGATGGAGGCATGTGCACACTGACTTGAGACAACTTAACTCTTAAGAAAAGTCCTTTCTTTCTCTTATTAACGGGATGATCACAGAGCACTTGTGAGAACTAAATAAAATACTGTAGACAACTTTCTCAGTGCTTAGGAGGCACTGCATAGTAGAACTCCATGGCACTCCATGCTGCTCGTTTTCCCTTCTGGTTCAGGGAGATGATCGACGAGGCAGTTCTTACCTTTCCATGGTGTGCCCTACCACACCGAGTCCGGAGGATGCACAGCAGACTAACAGCACAGAGTCCAAAGAGACAGCATAGAATGGAAAGTGTCCTGCCCAGGCCCACTGCCCACTGCTGTCTCTAGCTGTCCTAAGCCTTCTCCTGCCTGTCAGCCTTCATTTTCATAACAGGCCCCTCCCACACAACAGGGGTCCTTCCATCAGTAACTGAACATGCCAGCCAGGAAACACTCGGGTTTTGAGTGGAAGAAAGTAGGAAAAAGGAAAATTCATTGGGGAATACAATGGCAAAGCTTGCGATGAGGACTTTAATAAAGCAGCTCTCCTGTGAGTCCATCAAAGGGGAATGAGGAGGAGTCTGTCAAATCAGCAAGGGTACTATATATGAAGAAATATACATTGCCTGCCTCCTCTTTGAAAAGGTTTAGTTGGGGAAAAACAAAGATGTGCGGAGGCTGGAGTGGGGTGAGCTGTTAATGAATCTGGCATTAAGAAATTTGTGTTAACTCAAGGGGAGGTGGCTCCACTCCCAGGTTTGATTCAGCCGCTTCCAGAGCGCTGTGGGGGGTCTTCTTTCAGGTCAGCAGCAGTTAAGCTAAAATATTCAACTGCTCATTATTGCCACCTATTGTACCACTTTCCCCAGAGTATTCTGGGAACGAGACAATAGCCCCACATTGGGTGAATTAGTCCAACCCTAAATTTCTGAGGATATCATCCTTGATTCAGAGATTCTTACTTCTCCTTATTTCCTTCTTACCTTTCATCCTCAGAAAACTGTGAATGCTCCAGGTCTCTGGTTCTGAAGGTCACCGTGACACCATTTCTTGTGCTTAAATGTGTTACTTGTTTAACAGGCCTATGGGTTTATTTACATCTGAAGGTAGTTGACTTTTATTTGAGCAAAAGCAATGGCTCTCTGCTTCCTGTGAAAGAAGCAAAGTGGAGGCTGGGCTGAGAGATGACAGGTTCAGGCTGGACTCCAGGCATCTGGAGAGCAGCAAGCTCACAAGGTCAAGATTTTTAGCTAGGCAATGCTACACTGGTAATGAAACTGTACCTGCTTCTTCAGATGGGCAGAGTGAAAGATATAGAAGGTTCTGGAAGCCACATCTCACTGGCTTCTCTCATGTCTATGGGACATGAGCAGGCATCTATTACTACTGTTTTTAGATTAGGAGCCTGCAGCTCAGAATTTAAGTGACTTGCACAAAATCACAAAGACAGACACAAGATTAAGTTTCCTGGGCTTCACACCATGTAAGCTGGATCAGGAAGAGCTGGATCATGTGGCTGCTCAGAGACATCCAGACAGAACGACGTGTCTCCCAGGCTGGACACAGTCGGAAACTGCGTCTGTTCCCACACCGGTGCCCACGGGTGCGTTTCGTCTGTACCTGTCTCCTGCACTTCCATTTCACTAGGTATTAATTAGTCCACGAGTGTTTTCCTGACAGCAGCCATTCACAGGAGGAACGTTGAGGGACTGGATTAGGAATGTTGTACTGTAAAGGTCAGAGCCGTAGTTAATCAGCACAAATGTGCTTGAACAGTGGCAGCCGTGTGCCGCGAGGGCAGAGCACTGCTGAGTGTCTGTAGTTCCCAAGGCTCTGAGTCTTTGTCTTTGAGATCAGCCCCACCATAGACAAAGGCAGTGCATGGATGTCTGTGTGTGTGTGGTTCATTCTCTGCCTTTCTACCACTGGCAGGTTCATGCGACCACCACCACAGTCGACTGATACTCAGTTCTGTCCCAGCACACTGCTTTGACTCACGCTGTCACCTCTGCATGCATCATCCTCCCTCACTTGCTATTCCCCAGTCCAGCAAACTCCTGTGCATCTTTCAATACTCAGCCCACAGGTCATTTCCTTTAACCAGCTTGTTTCATCTCTGGTCTACTTGTGGGTAAGACAGCTTCTTTACTGCCTCTGCGCCCCCGGCACTACCTCTGCCACCTGTTTACAGCCCTTCTTGCCTCTTCAGTGCTATTGCCTTCCCTAGATTTTGGGCTCTTTAAGGTCAAAGACATTGTCTCTTATACTTCCGCATCTCCAGTACTTGGCGTAGTGCTTGACACACAGTAGGGGCTCAATCATTGCTGAATGTAAGTGAAGCTTTCAAAGAATAACTGTCCCATGGCTGAGGGTAAAAATATATAGAAGCAAAACTATCATGTAACTACGATTGAATATTCTTGATTAATTATCAGTTCACTTGCATTGCTAAAACGCATTACACATTACGTTAATCTGAGTTATTTTACAAGGATATATTGGGACGTGTACAGTGATGCTTTGCACACAATTACACCTCCTCTTTCATGAGTATTAAGTGCTTTGCAGATACTCTTCTAAATACTTTGACTCATGCTGTCCCCTCTGCAAACATCATCCTTCCTCACTTGCTATTTCTTAGTCTGGCCAACTCCTGTGCATCTTTGCTGTAGTGTTACGCCTCCAGCTTCATCAGAGCCATTTTTAAAAATTTGTATTAAAACCACCCCTCTACCCCTGCATTTTCTATAAAACTGTCACTCACTGCTTTCTACATAGCTTATCTGCATCATGCAAAAGTTAGTTATTTTAGAATTTGACACTGAGAAAATCCTGGTCTCCTCTACAGAATGGGCAAGGCTCTATCTTTCTAATGACCAGATGTACCTAACTGTCATCTTTTCCTTCTGGACATGGTTGCCAGGAAACTCAGAGTGGAATACGATACTTGTTACTGACTCTTGATTCTTGTGTTCACCAATTTCTGACTTCCTGGTATTTCTTTGGAGAATTGTAAGCCATCTTACACAAGTCTCTGCTCCTTCTTTCCTTGGTGTAAGCCACAGGGGTTGCCTGTCTGAGAAGCACTCCACCCAGATCTATGCCTGCAACTATAAGCTTCTCCTTTAATGACTTCAGATTTAGGGCACAGATTTTTGTTTTTGGTCATTGTTACTTTTGTTTAGTTTTGTTTTGGTCCAGAACATTGGAACCCACATAGCCCATCCCTCCTGAATCACAGGCCATGAATGATCTCTGGGGGGAGGACCATCGATCTCACTGAAGTTTCTTAAATGGCCCCTGAAGGAGGGATTTCATGCACTTTGTCAGCTGCGTGAAAACAAATGCCTCGCAGCCGTTTTCATGAAATGTCGGAACAGAAACAGACAAAAACTTAATTTTCTTCTTCCTTTCTTGACTTTGACTTTTCTATTCCTCTTTCATTTCCTCGACTTGACTTTATACTTGGCGTCTATAGTATACCATCTCACATTCTCCATAGAAGGAAAAGTACCTCTAAGTCCAGCTCAAATGTCTCCCACTCTGTGGGTCTTTCTTACCTGTACGCTTCCCCCACCTACTTCCTGGGCCAAGTGGCCACCTCCCTTCTCTTCATTCTCAGAACAGTCCTGTGCGGTTGTTGCTTCTGTTACAGCACAAATCATGACTATGTGGTAATTGTTTTATCACATGGCTAAGAATTTCTCTAGAATCAGCTGCTTCAAGTCCAGCGATGTGCCCCATTATCTTTGTGTTCCATGGGCCCACCCTTAGTAGAAGAATGGATTTAGACATGTTACACACACTTTTTGTGCTTCAGTTTTTTTGCTGAAGAATAAACAATAATAGCATCTACCTTATAGGGTCGTTGTGAGGATTAAGAAAGAAAAGCCAAGTAAGGCCTGGTGTGCCACCCAATGAAAGCTAGTTCCTATTAACTATTCTTACTGGTAGTCGTAGTGGCAGTATTATGATTTATAATATTCCTAGTACATCCTAGTGCCTAGAACATAGCTTAAAGTTCAGTACGTATTTCCAGAATAAATGCTGAGTAATGAGTCTATATACATTTGCTATCCCTCTTTCCTTGGGAGGGTACCGTGATGCCCATTTCTGAGATGGAGATGGAGAGGCTGACATAAGAAAGGCTGGAGCTGCAGCCAGAATCCCGGTGTGCAAATTCCTGGCTATGTGCTTTATGCTAAGATGTGCAGCCTTTGTCTGAGGCCTCAGGCAGCTGCAAGAGAAAAGAAACCATTCAAATCCCAGAGCATCCTTCAGGATTCCTGATGACAGAGCTTCTTGGGCTGGGTCAAGCATGCACGTCAAAACTGTCAAATGCCACCTCCACTCAAACACCCAAGACTGTAGGGGAGAGAGTGCAGCAGTCCTCAGTGTAATCGTGGGCACTTCAACTTCAACCCAACTCTGATCTAGTCCTTGGTTTGCTCTTTCTGCTAAGAAGTGACAAGATGGATAGGAGTTAGCCCTATCTCCTCTGTCTTTCTTGTCCGAGCTAAGGGGGAAGTGCTAATGAGCAGTGGCTTGGCTAAAAGGGGAGGTGAGACATCATTAGAGTGGACACTCAAGACCAGGCCACCCCGAGCAGTTCTGCTGCCTGGGACTGCACATGCTCTGCCATGTGCCCAGGGCCCTGCAGTCTCTGTGCCCCGCTCCCCGAAGCATGCCCACAGGAGCTGAGAGCTCTGTCTGCAGAAGGATCCTGTCCAAAGGCAAACTTTCATCGCTGGACTCCATTAGTATAGATCATCGATTTTCAACCGGTGTGCTGCAAGAGCTTTTAAAACATGCAGTACCTGACTAGTCAAGGGCACTGATATCTTTTCTCTTAGACTGTCAAAGTATAATATATTTTTTGATGTGCTTTAGAATTTTAGTGATCAGTTTACATGTACCGTGAGATGAAAACGGTTGAACATCGCTCATATAGACAGCACCAGCCACCTGTATGTGTGTCAGGCACTGGGAGAACTATTTTATGTGTGTTACTTAATCCACATGACATCCTTCTGAGGGAGGTGCTATTATTAGTCCCATGGGCAGGTGAGGACACCAAGGCTTAGAGAGGTTCAAGTGCTTTGTGTAAGGTCACACAGTGAGGGCTGGGCCGGGGCTGGGGTGTAGGTCTTTCTGGACCAAAGGCTCTGCTCTTCAGGGCACAGTGTGCTCTCTACTCATCTCTAAAGAGCAGGGCTCTAATGGAGTCACAAAGAGGACAGGTAGGTTTTGGTGGGGAGAGGAAAAGATCAGAAACATAGCAGGCTCTACTGGTGGGCAGATCCAAGTAGTCGGACTCAGGCTGACCCAGGCAGGACAACTGGTTATTGGTTGTCCAGCATTCACATACCATCACTGTGACCCTGAGCCTGAGGCTGTTTCTTTTTTTTTTTTTTTTAAGATTTTATTTATTTATTATTAGAGAGAGAGGAAGGGAGGGAGACAGAGAGGGAGAAAAACATCAATGTATGGTTGCCTCTCACATGGCCCTCACTGGGGACCTGGCCTGCAACCCAGGCATGTGCCCTGACTGGGAATCGAACCGGGACCCTTTGGTTCCCAGCCCGCGCTCAATCCACTGAGCTACACCAGCCAGGGACTGAGGCTGTTTCTGTTTAAAAATAATATATATATTTGTGTGTGTGTATGTATATGTGTATATAAAATTTATTTATCTTTAGAGGGAGGGGAAAGTAGGAGAAAGAGAGGGAGAGAAAAATCAATGTTAGAGAGAAACATTGATTGGATGCCTCTCGCATGTGCTCCAACCGGGAATGGGCCACAACCCAGGCACATGTCCTGATGGAGAATCAAACCGGCAACCTTTTGCTTTGTGGGATGATGCCCAACCAACCTAGCCACACAGGCCAGGGTGAGGGTATTTCTTTAGCTATAAAATAAGGTAACAACACTGAGATACAATAGTATTCTAAGCTTCAGGTGCCAGAATATCAATGAGCATCCCTGAAGTGTGGTCCCGGGGTTGTGAAGATGATGATGATGATGATGGTGATGAAGGCACTATACACCCATAAAGGGGTGGGCAGAAAGGAAGGGCTCCAAAGTAGGGGGATGAGGCAGCATTTTCATTCCCTGCTTCTTGGTTTTGCTCCACCTGCCTCTGAGGAGTTGCTCTGGGCACTGCACTTGTTAGGAACAAAGACCTCCAGTGCTCTCTCACTTCGCAAAGGCGAGGAGTCCATGAGTCGCTCGCTGCTCCCAGAAGCTTCTAACACGTGGTTCCCAGCACTGGGTCAGCAGCTTTCATTGTGGGACCAGACACAGCTCACATGCCACAGAAGGGAAGTTAGTGTGAAAAAGTGGCAGAATGCTGGACCTATGTCAACTTCATGTAGGAGGAAATGTCTGATACCATGAGACTCACAGTGGGTATGAATAGACTTGGGGTTTGAATCTCAAATCTATGACGACACTTTCCTTCACGCTCCCTACTGTATGCATACCCGCCACAGAGAACATTATGAAGAGTAACTTTTGTCTTCTTTTGTTACTGTTGGTCATGGATGCGCAAATCAGAAGTGACTCTTAAAACCTTTAATGCTACCCCTCATCAGCTCCTCACGAAGCTCCTGTCCTAGCAGGTCTACGTACAAGCACTTCACGCCTGATGGAGATGGGCCGCTCCACCTGAGGATGGCTTGGCTGGCTTCCTACCTTCCTTGGGCCACAGAGTCCAAGTGGGCTTCTGTCCCTGACAGTTCTACAGGAGCTGATTTTTAGAATATCTAATCTACTATCCGAATGGAACACCCTCATGTGGCTACTGCCATAGCCTTCTTTTTTCAATCCTTCACCATGGGGGTAGTTTTCAATTTCCTCTCCTGAACTTATCTTAAGTTGGCTATTTCAGGGGTCGCAGCTTCTTGGGAGGTCCCGTCAGGGTCTCTGGTCTGGCTTCCCGTCAGCCCAGGAACTGGGAAGGATCTGAGATGGCTGTGGAGCTGGGCTTATGTGAGAAGGAAGCTCCTTCACTCCCCGGAAGACGCTGAAGCTTTGAAGATGGCGGAGAGCAAGCCAGTTCCTTTCCTCCTTCGCTCCTTCCTCTCTTTCTGCATTTTTCACTGCTGTGCTCTTCACTTTCTCAAGTCCTTCACTTTTCTCTTTTTCTCCTGATCAGATGTTTGTCTCTGTACCTACACTATCTTTACCTGGCCTCCCCTCTCCTATCTCTTGTGTGCCTGGGACGAGGAAGGACCAAGTGTACTCTCCAGGTACAGGTACAAGCTGCATTTGAATGTTGGCAGGAAGAATAACAAAGGCACCTCCGTTATGTGGGTACCATTGTACTATATTTCAGGCACTTGCTCTGCATCATCCCCAATTCTTATACTCAATGTTGATGAGCAAACTGATGCTTAGAGAAACTATGGCTTGTCCAAATCTACATTGAGGTAAGTAATGTAGTAGTAAGACTTAAACAAATAGCCCCAAGGCTATACTTAGATGCACATCAAAAGTTGGTGTTCTCTGGGCCACACTGCAACTGCTTTCTCCTTCACTCCTGGAGTCAGTCCCAATCCCACAGGAATGCAGCATGAGGAAGGGGGAAGGGAGAACAGGAATCAAGGACTGCTACGTTCTCTTGTTATAAACTACATTTTCCCCTATCCTTCTTCTGTGCCCACCCTCCTCTCAAGGAAACCGACAGAAGTTACTGGATGGCAGTAGTTGTTGGCTAGAGTTCAGTACAAATTATAAAGTAGCAAATATTTGCTTTTGGTTCCCACCAATCTTCCAATTCTACATCTCTTTTCCCTCGTCCATGTCTCCTAAAGGACAGACATGTCCTGCAGGGCAGGTTCCCAGCCTTGGTCTTTTTTGTGTCCCACTCAGCATTAAGCAGGTACTAGATAAATATGGAATGAACGAGTGAGTGATTGGATTCACCACGCCAGCACACTGAGGGCCCTCACGCTGCCTCCTGTGTGCTTGGCAGGCACCCTGCTCTACCCACCCCACCCCTCAACTGAAGTACAGTTAGGGTCTGTCCATCCACTCAGTATGTTTCTACTCATAAAAGGGGATGAATCTCCTCTTTTCTCAGTAAAGGGCCAGAAAGCATGGAAGGAAAACCTCTCATTAGACCATAAACCCTTCTCTCCCCAAGTGCTAAAAACTTTAGACCAAAAGAGAAAGAGGGGGGAGTGGAGTTGCCTTCAGATGTCTCCAGAACTAAGCATGCCATGACTCGGGAGGAAGGGGTGGTGATGGAAGAAGAAACTAATGGTTCTTGAGTGTTCCTAAGTGCAGGTGCTTTCCTAGCAGCTTATTTACAGGACGTCCCCATCTTACAGGTGTTGTTCAGGATTAGCTGGACTTGGTCACATGGCCACCTGTTTAAGGGCACTCCCTTAGTAAGTTATAGATCCAGGATTCAATGTGAATATGCTTGACTCCAGTCCATGCAGTTTTGGGGTGTTTTTTCAGGAGTCTAAGAGGCCACTGGTTTCTGAAGTTTTCACCCATGAGGTGTATGGCTCTTTACCACTACATATTAGGACTTCCTGTGTTTTCTCTGAGGAGAAGTAGCTGGCAGATGACTTCACAACTTTGATCTAAGAGGCATGGCTGGCAGGGATGGCTGAGCGATGCCCAGGATGCTGGCTCCTTCCTCCTCCCACCATGCTCACGCACACTACATCATATTGATTATCCCCTTATGTTCCTCAGACTCCCTTCACCACTCAGTGCACCTCCCCTAAGTTAACTGCGCTTCTGTCTCCAATAGACATACTTGCCTTTTTTCTTGGAAGGATTTTCTTGGGTCAGAGAATTGGAATTGTCTGGAAGTGCATGTCTCCCAGGCAAGCCCTTAGCAGATGACAGGCAGGTTTGGGAGTGGGAAGCCCAGCCCCAGATCAGCACAACTCTAGGCATAAGTAGCACTCCAGCACTCCCTGGGGCACCTGTCCTCAGGTCTTTGCCTGATTTCACATGTTTGCTTTCCTCTTTCTCCTTCCTTGCCCTGCTTCCCCCATTCCTTTACCAGTCTCCCCTGAGATTTGCTTAGCCAATCATTTGCACATGAATCCTCATGTCAGGGTCAGCTTCTGGGGAACCCCACCTTCCCATAACTCCTGCTCCATCACCTACAACTTGGGTCCTAAGTCATACCCTAACCTACTGTTTTCCAACAGGAATGAGTCTGTTATACATGCTTCTTGGTATGAATTAAAGTATGTGCTGCAAAAATCACATTGAAATACTAACCTCCAATGTTACTATAACCAGAGATAAAGCCTAAAAGGAGGTAATAAAAGCAAAAAAGAGGCCATGGGTGGGGCCCTAGTCCAATAAGACTCCCTACAAGAAGAGACACTAGTGCTCCGACTTTCTCTCTGGACACGTTCACAGAGGCCAGGCCACGTGAGGCCACAGCGAGAAGACGGCTGACTGAAAACTGGGAAGGGAACTCTAACCAGACACCAGCCCTGCTGGCAATGTGATCTTGGATTTCCAGCCTCTAAGATTGTGAGGAAATAAACGTCTGTTGTTTAAACCACCAGCCTCGCCATTTCATCATGGCTGCCTGAGCAGACTACGCAGTTACTAATGGTCTGCCCTAGGTTGTTTCTAAAGACAGCTTCATGTGTGGAGAAGGGCGAGGATGAAAACAGGGACAACACCATTTGTGAAAATAATGTGTAGGTCAAAACAAATCACTAATTGACTATTTGATCATTTTTAAAAGAACATGTCCCAAGTATCTCTCCTGTACTGAGCATGGGGGTGGGTGATCAGAGGTGGCCCCCAGGGGACAGTGTAGCATGAAGGAACCTAGGAGAAAGGGTGCAAGATGGTATGGCACAAATCCTCACCAACCCTAGCTGAACCTGCCAGGGTTTGAAACATCACCCCAATGAGCGACAGGGCTACTGCCAATGCTCACAGCAGCAGCGCCGCCTTTGTCTGTAGCAACAGTAGCTGCAAAGCCACTGTCAACTTCCCCTAGGCCTGAGCTGTCATGGTTGCTCCTCACACCTAATCCACTAGTACCTCTTCTCACAAGAACCTTTTAGGCTCACCTGAGAATCTGAAAATGAAAAAGAGAAGCGCCCAGGACACTGGCATCACAGAGAAGCATGCAAGCTCACGGAGTGGAACGCACCTTGGGCACCCTGCTTTGAGGGCCAGGAGATCCGAACCTTTGTGTTTTGCTACTTATGGGGGGCATCCTCCTAGCTGGCTGCCAAACAGCCACACTCACTGGTCTACCCCTCCGTGCCAGTCTGCTTATGGAAAAGAGGAAAAACTTACTCTCAATGATTTTGATGCTTTTTAGTGCTTCTGCCATTTTTTTTGTTTCACCTCTTCCAATCAGCAAAACGTTTCCCTTTGAGGACTTATTTTCATTCAGGGAAACAAAAAAAAAGTCGACTTGGGGCAAGATTGGGTGAATAAGGAGGGTGAGACATGAGGTCATGCTGTTTATGGTCCAAGGCTGCTGAACACAGCATGGTGTAGGCATGTGTGCTTGTAAATTACCCATCATGAAGTGGGCAAAAGTGTTGAAAGAATCTTAAAAAGAAATTTCACTGAAGCCAAATGCAGCCTCTCACAACAGTGCCAGCTGGTACACTGATACAGTTGGGATCCTAGAACACTCACCTAGCCAAGGAAGCCTGTACTACAAAGCACCCGACCTCCAGAAGACAATTCCGGTGAGAAACTGAGGAGGAAAATATTTGGGTTGTCATAAGTCTGGACACATTATTGGACAAAATCCAAAAGAAGGAGTCTCTCATGATATATAAAACTTTTGGCAGTTACCTGTTTTCCACTTGATGTAGTCTTGTTTGGACTGCAAATCCCTGAGAAAATCACTAAGGTGGTCGCCCAGAGCTTTGCATCTTGGGTAGAGTGATCAGACATCAGGGAAAAAGTAGGGGGAGCCTCTGGAGTGTCTTGGGTCCTGAGTATTTCTCAGCCAGGATCTGCAGCCTCCCCTATTATTTTTTTGAAGATTTTCTGATTGTAATCCTTTTTTAAAAAAGCATTACAGCTTTGTGGAGATGTAATTCACATACTACACAATTCACCCGTTTGAAGTGTATAGTTCAGCGGTTTTCAGTGTGTTCGCGGGATTGTGCAGCCATCACCACGACCAGTTTTAGAACATTTCTGTCATTCCAAGAGAAACTTGGCGTCCATTAGCAGTTACTGTCCATTTCCCCAACCCAACCCTGCTTTCCAGCCCAAGGAAACCACTTATTTACTTGCTGCCTGTACATATTTGCCTCTCCTGGACATTTCACGAGTAGAATCTGCAATATGTAGTGTTTTGGAACTAGCTTCTTAAACTTTGCATAATTTTTCCAAGTGTTGTCCATGTTGTAGCACGTCATCACGTCACCCGGTTGTGGCTGAGTAACACCCCTTTGCACGAATACAGTCCATTCTGTTTATCCACACATTGGCTGATGAACATGTGGGTTGTTTTTCCTTGTTGTTTATATGAGTTAGCCCTTCCAATAAATTCCTTTTCTACTTAAGTTAGGCAGGGTCAGCTTTCATTGCCTGAAGCTAAACAACTGTAACAGATACAATTTCCTGTATTACTGCTCATATGTAATGTGTATTTCAAAAGCAGTGGTCATGGGGGTCAGGTGGTACCCAGTTCGGTGCCTCAGTCACAGTCAGCTTTTCTTTATTGGACTCTCGGTGAGGCAGGCTAAGTGTAAAATCGGGGCAGCAAACTAGCTAACAGTCTAGGGTGTCACTCGCTCTGAGTAGGCGTTCACCCAACCTAGTGTCTCGGGAGTAAAGCCCAAGGCCAAGAGCACAACTCCCCTTTGCAGAAGTGTGAGGTCTGGGAAATCTAGCTTCGTTTTTCACTTTAGCATTTCTCCTCAAGGTCTCATCATCTCCCTTGACCTTTCAGCTTCTATTCCCATAGAAAAACTTAGACCTTCAGTGTGAACTTGCATCTTGTTACTTTTTCTCACAAGCGAATTTGCTTTTAGGATTCTTGGGTACCAGCGGGGCACTCTGTGACAGGTAAGGCTTTGGTGTCAGTCTGTCCCACCTGGAAAGCTGAGGGGTGGGGGTGGGAGGTGGGCAGGTCAGTGACATTTATTTAGCAACAGAAGCAATTCTTCAAATGCAAATTTGTCTGGGTTGTTTGAGGGATGGGATAAAGGGGAGGGTCACTCCTGGGGGTCATTCAGGGAGACAAACTCTGCTGCGGCCAATGGCTGAGGGCCCAGAGGCCTCTGAGGGTCTTCAGTGAAACGCTTGGGCCTGGAAGGAAGACTCTTCGCCCCGAGGCACAGCACACGCGCCAGAACCAGTCTTTAGACCACAGGAAGGACAGAAAGTGCAGTCCTCCTACGCACTCAGAGGGGCAGATGTGGAGCTACTTGCCAAGCAGCACTCATGACTAAGATAAGTGGAAAGAATGTGCTTTGGGATCAGGGAGGCCCTACCTCTTTCTGGCTGTGCAACCTTTAGTAAATTCTTTAAGTCGCTGAGCCTCAGTTTCCTCATCTGGAAGCTGAGAAAATAATACCCTTCTTGGGATATCTACTAGTGTTTAGCACATAAAATAAGAAAGCAATAAACCTTAGCTCTTTTCCTTTTCCTATTCAATTACCCAATCACAGGTAACTATCTTTTATTATTCTTTTTTAAATTCTCATCGAGGACATTTTTTCATTGTTTTTTACATAGAGAGTAAGAGAGTGGGGAGGGAGGCAAGGAGAAAGAGTGGGAGGGAAAGAGAGAGAAAGAGACAGATTCACTGATATTGATGTGAGAGAAAAACATCGACTGGTTGCCTCCCATATTCACCCCAACCCGGGATCAAACCCACAACCTAGGTGTGGGTCCTGACTGAGGATCGAACCTACAGCATTTCAGTGTACAGGACAATGCTCCAACCAACTGAACCACACTGGCCAGGGCCACAGATAACTATCCTGATGGACATGATTTATTAATCACTTTCAACCTGAAGGGTAAGTGCAGATAGTAACTTAAGGTCACCGATTTTTTTTCTACTCCTATGAGGACTATTTGCATTTTGATGGCAAAGTTTGGTTGGACAGACTGGCTTTGAATGTCATGGGGTAAAACCCTCCGAGAGGGCTGCCATGATTCCTGCCGCCTCATGTGAATACCCTGGTGGAATCCTCTCCCCGTGAGTGTGGGCTGGACCTCTTGAATTGCAAAAGTGATAGGTGTCACTTCTGAGATTAGTTTAAAAGCCCGTGGCTTCTGTTTTGCTGGTATTCTCTGTCCCTGGCCCCCTCTCTTCACTGCTCTGATGAAGCAAGCTTCCCTGCTGGAGAGGTCCAAGTGGCAAGGGAGTGGCAGCATCCTGACAACAGCCAGCAAGGAGCTGAGACTCAGTCCAACTGCCCACAAGGAACTGAATGCTGCCAACAAACACCGAGTGAACTTCACAGTGGGTCCTTCCGCCCTTGAGCCTGAGAGGACTGTAGACTTGGCTGACACTGTGATTTCAGCCTTATGGGAGACCTTTGGCCAGGGGCACATGGGTAAGCCATGCCTGGGGTCCCAATCTACAGAAACTGTGAGGTAATAAATGGGTATCGTTTTACACCACTAAGTTTTGGGATAATTTATTATGCAGCAATAGATAACACAGAAACTCTAGCTATATGCCAGGCATTCTGCTATGTGTAGCAGCTGCAAATGGGTAGCACATATGCCTTCCCCAAAGAGACAGTCTTGCTGCCACCACCCGGTCCCCACACTTAGCCTCAGTCCTTTAAGCAGAGACAAAATTTGCATTAAGTCCAGCCCGGCCATGCTCAGAGGGTGCTATTGTAGACCACACACGACTCTCCCTTGACACCCAAGATCACCAGCATGCTTGAACTCTCCTTTCACTGTTAAAAATGACTGAGCACACCTGGCTCCAGTTCTTTTATCAGGAGACAGTTGAGTGCAGTGGTTAAAATCAGATTACCTGAGTGTGGAGCTCTGTCCCACTATTTATTAACTGTGGGTCTTTGGGAACATTATGCCACCTTTCTGCGCTTCAGCTTTCTCAAGTGTAAATGGCGAATAAAACAGCACTTGGAGTTGTCTGAGGGTACAATGAAGTATTACACATAAAGGCTGGGAAATGGAAAAGCGCTCCACAGACGTTACCTCTCACAAAACGCAGACTTAATGCCTCACTTTGTAGGTAGCAACTTTGTCTCTGGTGAGCAGCTCTACTCTTTCAGTGCTGTGCTAGTCTTAGCAATCACACTCAATTTATGTCAGTAAACTCCAGCAGCCAGGCCATGAATGGCCACAGTTCAGCTCAATTACATTCATGTGCTGCTTCCCTCCCCCAAGAACAGAGTGTTATGGGTAGATGCCAGCATACTTCACATTGGGGTTTTATTTTGCGTCATTCATGCAGTGGACTGAGGTTCTCTGTTCTCTCCGCCACCTCTCGGCCTGTACACTGCTTACCTCCAATGGGAAGGGACTCCCCCAGCCTAGCAACTCACATAAGTTACATCATAAACAGAACTGTGAAAGGCAAATTGTTCAGAGAACATTTTTTATATAATCGATTCCTTAATTAACGAAATAGTCAACTAATTCATTTCACTCTAAACAGTGAGGGCCGAGGGTGGAGCAGGACTTGACTCCCCTCCCCGGTGCTGCCTGGCCGGCTTGGGAGGAGCAGTAGGAAGGAGTTGGAATGGGAAGTGGTAGAACGAAGCGTGGGCCTGGAGTCGGGGTGGGGGGAGTAGAGAAGGGGAGAGGAAAGGAGATGAGAGATGGGTCTTCTGGGTACTGTGACTGATGGGAATCAGGCCAGCCTTAGACCTAACGTTTGCACTATCCTCGGGCTTCTCGAGCACATTCCTGATGCACAACACAGAGCACTAGGCTGCCTGTGGTAACATCTTTGCAGCCATTGGAGGGCTTGACACAGAATCGCAGTGTGGTCTCTGTTGTTCACTGGACAGGCGTGTGGGAAAGAAGGATGGAGCAGGTGAGAAGATGAAGGTGGAAGATCTGCAACATTCGGGTTAACAGCTAAAGATGGAAGGATGGAGGAATGCTTCCCCGTATTTTACCCTCCCCCCATCATTTTGAGAATTATTTAACTCTACGGGAATAACATCCAACAAATATTTGCTGTGTACTATATATACACATACCTATCTTTATTTTAAGATATACCTATTTGGATTTATTAAGTTTTGAGAGTGGTTTAAAGATAATTTTCTTCCTTGCAGTGCTGCGAGCATAAATGATTTTCATAATCTCACATTCCGCGTATGACAGGCATGTGGGTGAAGTTGTGAGTTGCCCCACCCAGCAGCACTATGGGGAGGTGTGCCCTGTGCCCGAGTCACCTCTTGGTGAGGCGTCACACCCTGTCCTCCACAAATCTCCATACTTCTTCTCAAACACTCGCTTTCCATGTTCGCTGCCGGGGAACATCTCAGGGCCCATGTTTTCCGTGATTATTACCTGTCATTCTAATTAGCACGCACTTGACTGAAACTACACCTTCCCAGCAAAACAAGCCTCTGCCTCGGTCACAAACACTGGAACTGGGATGTCACTATAGATTTGTCATCGCACGGTCTCTCTTCATGTTTAGAATGCGCCTCACTTTGAACATCTCCCGTTCATCTTTTGTCGTTCTGTCTAAAGAGAGACTGAAACTCTAGGACTGCCATTATTGGGACATTACTCCTGTCATTTTGCTGGTTACCGGGAGTGGACATTTGCTTTTGCCCCTCTTATTACCACTCTTCCTCTCTCTGGTAGCCACAGGCTGGGTTCTCCCTGGGAAATGACACTCGCCCTGACTCTGAAGCCTTTCAGGCTATGGCGAAGCTGTGTGCACAGTGGTAGCATGTTCAGAGCTCGAGCTGATGGTGCCAGCTGCCCGTGTCTGCTATGAGTGGCTCCTTGTATTGCTTACAACTCTGTCAAAGCTAGTGAGACACGCGAATACTTCACTGGGATGAGAGGGGAGGAGATTTGGTTTTTCTTGAAGCACAGAAAACTTAGAGGATTTAGGGGCTGGCTGGAGCTGCCATTGCCATCTGGCTACAACCACCACCTGGCCTATCACATGATGTCTGAGGAAGAAGACAATGAACTAATGACAAACTATAGAAGATTTAAAAAATGACCTGGGGCATGTGATAGTATTTTTGAATGTGAAATCTATTGGTGCTTCAAGCTAGACCTAGCCCTGAGTTTTACATCTTATGTAAACCAGTAATTTTTCACTTTCCTGAAGCCAGTTTGGGCTGAATATATCACATTAGGCCAAAGGAGCCCTTACTAATATGATTGCATTAGTGAAAGCAATTTTTATGCCTGAAAATGTGGTCATTTGAAATATTGAAGCAAGTCAAAATAAGGCTGGAAGTGGAGAGGATGTTATTGGATCGGAAATGAAGAGGATTAACTAGTTCCAACCCAATTAATGAAAAGGCAAGTAAAGAGTCAGGGAGGAGAAGTCTGCACCTAGTTGCCTTGTGGTAGAAGTGGTAGAAGGACCTAGATTTGGTACCCAGTTCTCTTTGTCACCTCTTCCCACTTACATTGGAATGGACCCTCACGTTCTAAAAGGGTGAGTAGTGAGTGTCCTTTCTCACTTGGGTCGAATCACCCACAAGAACTTACCACGGTGAGACACCCCTTTCTTCCTCTTCCCTCTCTGCTCCTCCTTTCTTTCCTTTTCCCTCCTATTTGAAGTAGATTTATTTCTTTAAAAATTATTTTGAAATATTTCAAGCACATAGAAAGTACAAAAGTAAAATAACAGACACCATGTGCCTCCATCTAGATTTAACAGATGTTAATACAATATTTTGCCATTTCCCTCCAGATTTTTATTGTATTAAAGGAAGACGTAAAACACTGCAGCTACAGCTGAAGTCCTATCGCCTTTCTCCTTCCTTCTGCTTCTTGTCTGTCCTGCCCAGCAGTAACTGTATCTTAAGTGTGGTTGCGTGTCTCTTAATATTGCTCTGTACTTTAAATACATGGCTCAGTGTTGGACTTTTAGTTTTATGCCAATAATGATGTACATATCCTGTTGGAGTTTGCCTTTCTCAATCAGCATTGGATTTTGAGATCCATTTATGTTAACAGAAGTAGATTTCTTAGTCTTTATTTGTACAAACATGTATTTATTTTGCCTTACCTCCTGAATGATAGTTTAGCTGGTTATATACTCTTTATTTAAAATTTTTATCATTGTTTTTTTCATTTTTGGATTACTTTTATTTTTCAACTACAGTTGACATACAATATTATATTTGTTTAAGGGGTACACGCCAGTGATTAGACATTACATAACCTACTAAGTGATCATCCCAGTGAGTCTAAGATGCACCTGACACCACACATAGTTATTACAATATTATTGACTATATTCCCTATGCTGTACTTTACATCCCTGTGACTATTCTTCAATAACCAATTTGTGTTTCTTAATCCCTTCGTCTTTTTCACCCATGCCACCAAACACCCTCCCATATGGCAACCATCAAAATGTTCTCTGTATCTAAGAGTCTGGTTCTGTCCTGCTTGTTCTTTATTTTTTTAGATTAAATTGCTAATTGATATGTATTTGCTGCCATTTATTGCTCACATTTTTTATCTTTTCTTCTTCTTTTTAAAGAAGACCACTTAACATTTCAGGTAATATTGGTTTGGTACACCTTTAGCTTTTTCTTGTCTGGGAAGCTCTTTATTTGCCCTTCAATTCTAAATGCTACTTTGCTGGGGAGAGTAATCTTGACTGTAGGTCCTTGCATTTCATCGCTTTGAATATTTCTTGCCAATCTTTCCGTCCTTCAAAGTTTCTGTTGTATTTCTTAATCCCTTGGGAGCTCCCTCATAGGTAACTAACTGCTTTTATCTTGCTGCTTTTAAGATTCTCTCTTTGTCTATAACCTTTTGCATTTTAATTATGATGTGTCTTGCTATGGACCTCTTTCAGTCCATCTTGTTTGGGACTCTGTACTTCCTGGAATTGGTGTGTCTAGTTCCTTCAGCAAGTGAGTTTGCTGTCATTATTTTTTCAAATAAGTTTTCAATTTTTTGATTTCTCTTTTCTCCTTCTGGCTCCCCATGATGTGAATGTTAGTATGCCTGAAGTTGTCCCAGAGACTCCTTACATTATCCTCATTTTTTGGATTCTTTTTCCTTTTTGCTGTTCTCATTAGGTGTTTTTCTTCCTTACATTTCAAATCATTGATTTGATTCTCAGGTTCATTTACTCCACTGTTGATTGCCTATAAATTATTATTCATTTCAGTTAATGCATCCTTCATTTCAGACTGGTCCTTTTTTATGCCATTGAGGTTTTTACTAAGTACCTTGAGCATCCTTATAACCAGTGTTTTGAACTCTGCCTCTAGTAGATTGTTTGTCTCCATTTTATTTAGTTCTTTTCTGAAGCTTGGTTCTGTTCTTGTATTTGGGACATGGGTTTTTTTTTGTTTTGTTTTGTTTTTTTTTTGGTCTCCTCATTTTGTCATCCTCCCTGTGTTTGTTTCTATGTATTAGGTAGAGCTGCTATATATCCTGGGCTTGGTAGAGTGGCCTAATGTAGTAGGTATTCTGTAGGATCCAGTGACACAGCCTCCCTGATCACCCAAGCTGGGCACTCCAAGTGTACCCCCTCCACCCATCATGTGGGCTATGTACACCCTGCTATTGTAGTTGAGCCTTGATTTCTGTTGCCACATCAGTGGAAGGAATTTACGACCGAGCTGATCAGCTGCAAGGACTCTCTGCAATCACTAACCACTGAATTCCAACCATCATGGAGAATCATCTGTGCAGTGGTTCACCCCGCAGAACAGGACTTACTTCGTCAGGTCTCTGGTGTCTGCTGACTCCACCCCTTGACTGTGTCATCTGTGGAGGTGGTTAGGTGGTGGTTTCAATGTGATTTGAAGATGTACATTGGGTGTACTGTCTCTGGGACCTCCCAGGAGGTGCAGACCAAGTTCAGCTACCACCTGTGTTCTGTCCAGGGCCATCTGGTATGAGCTACAATGCAATCTGCAGATAGCTGCTACCTGTGCTGGGCTTGGAGGTATCCAGGAGAGGACAAGCTGTGAACCCAGGCTGGATGCTAGTAGTGCCAGGCCTGGGGCCACTTAGCAAGAAATACAGGGCTCTCTGAGGGCAGATGCTGCTTGTGTGAGAGATTTTAGGAATGTCTGAAGCATGCGCAAAGACAGGCCATTCATATGGAAAAGCCACTGGAAACAGATTGGATGGGCCTGAAAGTTGGTTGGGGCAGGGCCTCAGGGAATCATGAGGATGGGGCAAACAGTGTGAGCCAGGTTGATGGAGACTCAGATATGGCTCCTGCCTACTGGCTCTGTGGGGGGGAGGGCTCAGCAAAGGAACAATGGCCTCTGCCAGCACTTCTATCTGGGAGAAAGCTGTCCCCTGGCTCTCACCCTGTTGCAAAAAAAAAAAAATTCAGTTCCTTCTTGTATGATTCTGGTGCTCTATGAGCTGCTGGGGCACAGAGGGAATGAGTCCAAGTAAATCCTTGCGGGACCGAGGAACTCCTTGCGACACCAGAAGCCTACCATTTCCCTTGGCCTCAATCCCCACTGGTTTTTGCAGCCAGGAGTTACGGAGACTTCTCCTCTTGGTACTGTAACCCTGATATGGGGGACTTGGTGTGGGGCTAGGACCTCTGGTTCCCCACGGGAACATGAGATATCCTTCTCAAGTTTTAGTCGGTGCAGGATCAGCCTGTTGTGCATCTCCGCCCCTCCTCCCAGTCTTGCTGTGCCCTCTTCTTTAATTCCTTAGTTGTAGGACTTCTACTCAGCTAGACTTCAGCCAGTTCAGAGTGATGATCTGTAAGTTAGTTGTAATTCTGATGTGGTCACGGGAGGAAGTGAGTACTGCATTTACCAATGCTGTGGTCTTGCCTGGAATTCTGGTTATACAGCCTTAATGTTATTTTGTTTCATCACAGGATTATCTGCCATAATTATTAGTGTTGAGAAGTTTTCTGCCAGTTAAGATGTGTTTCTGTGTAAGGAACCTGTGATTAAATTCTATATGCTTTAAAATGTTACCTATGATTCTGGATTTTGATTATTTCACCTGCTTGAAGGTCACTTGAATCTGAAGGTGTTTCTTGAATCTGTGGATTCATGTCATTCATCAATGATGGAAAGCACTTTACCATTATCTATTCAAATACTGTTTCTCCCATATTCTCTCTATAGCTTTTCCTTCTGGAATATATAATTAATATTGGTTATATGTAGGATCTACACATTTTAAAGTATTTAGTCTAATTCTTCCTTTGTATACTTCCTATCTGTTTGACCTTCCATATAATTTCCTCAAAATTATTTTCCAATCTGCCAATTCTCTCTTTGATGGTGTTTAGTCTATTATTTAATCTCTTCACTTTTAACTTCACTTACTACTTTTTCCATGTGTAGAAGTTGTATGGTTTTCTTCAAAGTTACCCATTCTTTTTTCATTAGATTTTAATATTTTATTAGTAGGATAAATCCTTGTTTTAATGTTAAATTATATATATATATGTATATATATATGTTTTATTTTTATTTTTCAGACTGTTCTGTTCAAGTTCTAGAAGTCTAATTATACAGTTTGTGTAGCTGTACGGTGAGCTAATCTTTTGTGGGATGTTCCCTTTTCTTTCAGAAATCTTGTGGTTTGCTTTTCCACTCATTTATGCTTCTTGTGTCTGCTGAGTGCCCTAGGTTTATCACTGTCTCAGAATCAATTTTTATGTTTACGATACATTTTCACCTTGATGGTTTCCTGTCCCTCTCCAGCAATATAAAATCAGACTTCAAACTTCTAAGAATTACAGTCCTGGTTTTGTTTGTCAGAAGAAATGTTTTTTATCCAACCAAATGCAAGCAGTGAGAGAAAAGTTTCCCTGTCACTGCCTTTTGCTGATGGGTATATATTTTTCTAGTTGTAACAGGGATGCAGGCCTTTAAGGTTGCTTAATTCTGTGCTTCCCACTGTCCCTGAGCCTAAGGTTTTGTGTTCTTTCTCTATGTGGGAGAAAAATAATCCAATCACTTAGGTTATTGGCACAAAAAAAGAACACAAAACAAAAACAAAAACAAAACACTCCTCTGCACACTCTCAGAGTAACTACAAAATCAGTGCAAACTTTGACTAATCTGGTCTTGATTTCTTCTTCTTTGTTTTTTTTTTTTTTCTGGATCCAGGAATTTCTGCCTTCTTTTAAAATTCATCCGTGCATTTTAATTCTTTGTATTCTACCCAAGAACTTTTAGTATACATAGTGAAAGGGTTTTCAGGTTGTCTTAGGGTACATAACTCCATTTATTTGTCTCTACAGATATCCAGGGTCATGTTTTTCTGTCGATGGCACTTAAAGCCTCCATGAACATCTCCTACCCAAATGCATTCCTGTAGATACAGAAGAAATGCTTCCATCTCTGTGCCTCCTTCATGGTGTCTGCTTGCTTAGTTAACAAGGGTCTCTGCAGTGACTGCTCCTAGTCCCTGGTGTCCCTCACAGGCATGTCTCATGCCTCACTGTGCATGGCCTCTTGCCTCTCACTCCTGGGCCCTCCTGTTGCTACTGAGGCATGAGACACTGTGGGGCTCTTTGACACATGCAATGTCTTTCCCTGCTGACCCAGCGAAATGGAAAGATGGGACATGCCACTGACTTGCTTCTGTCACCAGCTCAGCCTGAGTGTTGTGGCTTGTGACATGGATGCTGCCTTCCTAGTTGCCAAAGATCTGGCATCCTAGGTGGCTACTAGGAGGCCCTAGGAGGCAAACCAGACACAGGAGAGTTGATATCATAGGGGACAACTTTGACCAAAGAGAGATGAGAGCTAGCGTAAAAATTCTCCTCTCTTCCTCCTCCAAGATGGACTGTTGACCCATGTAGTGGTTCCAAACAGCCTCCCTGAAGACATCCTGAGACTGAGCAGTCAACTGTGCTTGTTACCTATGCTCTGATGGGATCCCTTAAATTTGCTCTCCTGCCTTTCCTGATTCCTGTTTTATCCACACTGTCCCCTCACCCCTGCCCCAGGGCTGTACTTCCTAAGAATTTTCCTCAAGCCCCATTTTCTAGGGAACTCAGGCTAAGATGCTAATTTGTCCCCTAAATGGAATCGGCAATCCCTCTCTATGTTTCTCATCAGTCAATAATTGGAATCGTTGGGGGAAGGCAGAAAGCCTCTTCGAGAAAAACATACATTCCCTCCATTGTTTTCTCATATGAAAAGAAATATTCAGGCTTATTCATCAGCCTGAATCCAACTCTCAAAGTTTCCATTCTTTCTACCTTGTGGCCATAATGCATCTTGGTGCTGGATACCAGCAAAGTAAAGGCCGTGTATGGAAATCACTCGCAGTATAAGTGCTGAAGCAAGCCGGCTTCTAGATTCATGTGATGGGCTGTAAGTCCTTGACTTATGCAACCCTCCCTTCGGCTTATATAATAACATTTAACAGTGGACATTGATGAGGCCTGAGAAATTCCCTTGGTGCTCTTATTTCCTCTTTCTTTTTGTTGAGCAAATTGTCCTTTCCAACCATGCCTCTATGCTGAATCTGCAGGATACTTCTGATAATAATCTTCATTTTAAATTTGAGGCTTTCTAAAATTTCATTGTGAAAACTGTGTTCTTAACACAGCGCTTTATCACCGGAAAAATGCTATGTGGAAACATTTCATCATAAAATCTCCAAAAAGGAGAGATAGAAGAACCCCACCACAGTGCTGGGTATATTGAAAAGATTCAATATTTCTTAAAAGACTGAACACGCTTATATGAGAAAACACAAAATTGTGAAAACGTTTAAGAGACTGGGAATGAGGAGATATGGGGTTTAGTCCTGTCAGCAATAGTCTGTGGCCCTCGAGTAGATCATGTTAACCCACATTGACCCAAAAATGACTTCTGAGCACGCCCTTACCACGTGAGGAGAAGTCCTAGGGGAGTAAGAGACAGAATCTTGCCTCCTGTGGCAGTTCAGAGGCTTATATATTCCCTCTCTCAGCATCCTGGCTATGAGTGGTCCCATCCGAGACCTTGAATCTAGAGCAAATAATGCTACAATGCAAGTGACCGTTTAGAATTATTTGGGTGGTAGCAGGGTCAACTCCTTCTGGGGCCACTGGTAGTGGACACAGGGTCAGCTGGGGCAGTGCCGGTGCCCCACCACATCTCCCGGGTGGCATGTTATTGGCCCCTACCTTCCGCTGCTTCCTGGAGAGCTCTGAGCCTGGATCTTCAGCTGTGCTGTTTGAGTCTGTGAACTATGTAATATTGCTAGGTGTTTAAAAGCCAAAACAAATTATGTTTGTATTTGTCTTTAGGTAAATCCACACAGGGAGTTATAAACCTTTAAAAGAAATTTTCATTTAGAATGAATAATTTTTAGAAGAATGGGAAGAAAATACTTTAAAAACACATGAAACATTATACTATTGATGAGTGCAATTGGAGATCTATAAAGTTCTGTTCCATTTGTGACCTCTGATCCACCACAATGAGATCGGATTGACCAGCGGTCAAATAGCTTTCTCGTCATTCAGCCAACAAATCAGACTCCATGGTCACCCTGGAGACCTAGGATGCAGATTACAATATACAGAAGGCTCCGAGAAGCCTTGCAGTGAACAGACAAGCGAAATGTTAATGTGCCCTACTTTTTACCAATATACTTGACTGTGGGGCTCCTTTTGTTCATGGGACACCTGAGCACACAACAGAGAGAATATTCTGCAGAACACAGTTTGGGAGACACTGTTAGGTAAGACCAAAATCCTACAGCAAAAAAACAAACAATAAACAATTGCAAGAACCCACAACAAACTCCAGGCCTGAAAATGTATATAAATGACATAGCTAATGAACAACTTCATTAATAGATTTTGTTTACACCTTTGAAATTATCAATAACATCTGCCTTAAGTGGTGGATTCTACTTCATTAAGTGACACATGGTCACTGGAGTCTGTGAGCAACCGCACATCCGTTCCACTTTAATTGCTTTGGCTCTCCCTCAGAGCGCAGGCTCAGTCAGTCAAGACTGTCGGCTTATACTTACAAAGCGTACATTATTTTCTAGGCTTACTCATAATTACCTCTGCACCAAGGATTACAAATAAATAGAGTGCAATGTATTCTAATGGTTAGGGGCAAGGTCCGACAGAGGTGAATTTGAATACCGATTCTCCATGTGACACCACACCTGCCTGTCACCTGTCTCTCACTTTCATCCTATGTCAACTGGGGACATTTTCTGTTTCGTCAGCTTATCTGAGGACTACATGATATTATATAAAAGGCTTTGCACACTACCAGGCACACAATAAATGCTCACTAGTATTTTGTGAACTTCAGATCATGGGTTTACTCCCTGTTTTTCTCTTTTGTGAGTGATAACCTTCTTTATCCTTGGGGTATATATTTTATAGCAACATCAAGGTAGCCAGCAAGTTTCTGTATCCAGGCTGATATTTACCTGTGTGCCGTTTACAAATCCTTTGGAATTCTAGTAAAAATCCTTAGGGAGAGTGATTGTACGCAGGTTTTTGAAGGTCTCCTTTCATACTGAATCAGAGTGTGTTTCTGAGGAGAGGTTAAGAACGCGACGGGGAAGCAGGGCGGCCCTCCTGAGCTCATACATACTTTGCAAGAGTCTGCACTGACCAATGCAGCAGCGGCGGGAGGGGCCGGAGAAGAAAACAGGCACATTTTCTGTATCACTCACCTTCCTTTGACACCTCGACAGGAACCCAAAGCCATTAGGAGGGCTGCCTGGGTCAAAACGAAGGCTTCTAGGGACGTGCTGATAGGGCTGCATCAGGGCCGAGGCTTCTGACAGTCTAACAGAGATGCTGCTCCAAGAACTTTATTACCACAGTCAAGAATGAGGGTTAAGGGGTGTGGTGGATACCGCCAAGTGGCTTATTCCAACACTCTCTCCCAGCACCCTCTCCCGTGGCCTGTCTTTTTTATATGGTCTGTGGAAGCTTACAAAAAAAAAAAAGAGAGAAAGAATGAAGAGGAAAAGGAGAGCAGGAGGAGGAGGAGCGAGGAAGGGGCCGGCAGGCAGCCAAGCCAAGGCAACGCTTTCACTTGCTGCTTTCAATTTTGACTAATGAGTCTGCAGCAGACAGATGGCCTTCATTCCCCAGCCCTCCTTGCATGCATGTCTTTGCATTGTGACTTTACAGCTACTCCCATGCGGAGGTGGGGTCTGTTTCTCCAACTTTTGAAGCTGAACTGGCCTTGTGACCTGCTTTGGCCGACGGAATGAGGCAAAGTAATGCAGGCCAGGGTCTGAGGCTGGGACTCAAAAGGCCTAGCATGCTTTTGTCCTCTCCGTGGGGAAATGAGACCATTTCACTTTACAATACTAATAGTTGTCATTTATTTCGTGCCTACAATATGCCAAGCACTCTGCTAGGTACTTCACTTGCATAAATCATATAATTCTCAGCCCTATGTGGTATTATTTTGTCTATAATAAAGAGGAAAAAATTAAAGTTCAGAGATTTTAATTAATTTATTTTTAGACAGAAGCAAAGGGAGGGAGAAAGAGAGGGAGAGAAACATCAAGGCATGGTTGCCTGTCACATGGCCCCTACTGGAGACCTGGCCTGCAACCCAGGCATGTGCCCTGACTGGGAATCGAACCGGTGACCCTTTGGTTCACAGCCCACACTCAATCCACTGAGCTACACCAGCCAGGGCAAAAATTCAGAGATTTTAGATAATGTATTTTCCGAGGCCTCCACATTAGCAGAGTGGAAATGATACTCAAGCCCAGTTCCACAGATCTCCAAAGCTCATCTTTTCACTATGACTTGCTGTTAATAAGCAATAACCTCACATACTCAGAAACAACACTTAAAAAAAAATCTTCTCCAGATATCCTTGCGGGGGGGTGGGGGGGAAGAAAAGAAAAGAAAATCACATTCCTTTCAAAAAGGGAGTCATAAAAATGGTGAATGGAAGGTATTCATTAATTAGAGAAAATGGAAGAGAGGCAGAGTTGTTTTGTTTTTTTTAAGTCACTGAACCCCAGAAAGCCTAGAGACCAGTGAACATGTCCACTGGCATCCTGGGGCCTGTGTGCAGTGGCTGAAGCTCCGGGTGCCCAGCAGAGAACGCTGACCCCCTCGGCGAGGCCGGAGAGGCAAGGCGAGGAAATAGGTGTTGCCTTCCAGGCTCTCCATGTCAGGCCCGGTGGGGGTGGGAATACGGGGGGGGGGGGCAGTTTTCGATATTCTCAGTGAGTAAGAGGTGACTGGCAAATCAAACCCAAGAAGAGGGCCTTCAAAACCTACCTAAGAAATGTTTTAAATATATGAAAGAAAATTAGTGAGGGAGAGACTAAATAAACTGAATTTAGTCTCTATTTCCCTGTTTCAGTCTGTAGGGTGGAATGTGTTAGACTGTGGTTCTCAGACCTTGCTTCTACGTGAGCACCACCTGGACAACTTGCTGAAAACTGGATTGATAGGCCCCTCCCCCGGAGTTTCTGATTCAGGAGGTCTTAGGTGGAGCCTGATCATTTGTATTTCCAACTGATTCCCAGGTGACGTTGATGCTGTAGGTCAAGGGGACATACCTTGACTACTGCCACCTCTAAACTACGCCTGGAGCCCATCACAAGAACTCTGACACTAGTCCTCTAACTGGACCCAAGCTCAAATACTAGCTCTGCCACTTAATAGCTGTGCGACACTGGGCAAGGCGTTTCATCTCCGTAAACTTCCTTTTCCTAGTCTGCATCAGGGAGATCATAGTACCAACCCTGTAGAATTGTTATGAGGATTAAAGCAGACATAGGTGAAAGACCACAAAGTGATGTTCAAGAAGTAATATTTTTCCCCAGGGAATTAGGTAAAGTCATCCAGCTTTCTCTGAGGGTTGTTGATTGGGGTCTTCGCACTGGAACGGTGAGATCATGGCCAATTTCAGTTATTTCTCCTTGCCGGACCCTATAAGCTCCAGGGAATCAGGGTTTATTTAAAGAGAGATCAAAGAATCAGGGATAGTTCTTAGACTCCTGGCATCTGTGTCTTAACCCGCAGCGGTGTCTACTGCCACTGACGGGGTGAGGAGAGCTGAACTCTGCCACCAAGGATTGTGTGACACTCCTGAGCTCTTACCACATAGCTTCCAGCACCATATTACCCTTTCATCTTGGTGCTCCTGGACTTTGGGAGAGGAATATGATCAAAGATATGCGTATGAGAAGCAACACGTTGAGTCAAACCAACAATGGTCTATGGAGGTAAAGCATTACGTCACCCAAGGGGACGCTGGAGCTGTCTGACCCTTAATGATATTATCCACACATGGTTGGGATGGTATCCCAAGAACTCCTCTCTCAACTAGACACGTGACATTGTCAGCTACTAACAAAGACAATGCTGGACATCAGCCCCATGAACCTGGAACTATGGGGTCCTCTTGAGTTTGATGACTTTTCTTTTACCTTTAATCCAGCATGGAAAACCCATGTCCAGTTTTTTTGGGGAAAACGATTGTCCATAGAATAGTACTGGAAAGGCAAGTTAGAATTTGTACTGGCTTCTTCAAAAAGAAAAGCTAAAGTTATTGGAGACACTGTAACTATAAGGACACAATGACACACGGGTCTAATGAGTAATTTTATTAAATTAATGATTTCTGAAAGGATGAGTTTTCACACTCGGAAAAATTACTCCAGCTTTTTAATGTTTGATCTTTGTAACTAATTTTAAAGATCACACTGTCCCTCTTCCATTTGTTCTGTGAGTCTCGCAGTGTCCCCAAAGTAATAATATTCGCGTTTGACCAAAGCCACAGGCTTCACAGTCTCTCAGTGCGTCCTGTCGCCTTGGGCGATTAAAGTCAGTGGGTTGAATTAGCTCTCAGAATTTTCAGAGTTTTAATATCACAGCTTCAATAAGGCAGCTGTGAGCAAGGAAGACAGCTGAGCTCTTCCAGGTGAGAACCATCTGAATTAACCATTAGCCTTCGATGACATCCCACTTGCCGTGATCAATGGGCAAATAATGGCTTATACAATGGAGAAGTAGTTTTCTGGGGTCAGTAATGAATGGATGGCTTCAATTTTCCAGCGGTTTATGTCTAGCTCCTTACAATTTAACCACAGCTTCATGTCTAGTACAGAACTCTGCTTCTGGGTAACACCAGCTAAGATGCCCACGAGGACAAGACACTTAAATGATGCATCCTTTGTATCAGCCTGCCTGGGTGAAGTCATACCTGAAGAAGCATGTTTTAATTATACATCTTCATTCTTTATGACAGTGGGTCTCAAATTTTACTACCCATCAGAATTACCTGGGGGCCTCTCCGAACACGCGTTGTTGATCTGAGGCCCCAGAGCTTCAGATTCGGAAAGTCCAAAGTTGGAGCCCAGAACCTGCATTCCTAACAAGTGTCTAGGTAATGCTGTCGCTGCTGGTCTGGGGGCCACACTTTGAGAAACACCACTTTAGAGATGCTGATACCACTTTTATTTTAAAAAAATTAAGTTCTAATGGTTTCCCGTGTGATAGAATGAGAAAATAGAAGCCACTGTGAAGTCCTTCCCAGGCTGGATAATTTTCTTTCACAGATTTTCCCACTAAGTTCAGATGTGGGAAGAGGCCATCTATCTACCTGGTCTGGAAATATCGGTCCTATATGTTTATAGATGTCAGAGAGATGACATCTTAGGAGAAATGGCTGTGCAAAAATATAAATTCCTAGTCTTAGTTTTTCAAATATGAGGTAACCAATGAAATGCTTCACAAAATAGGCGAAGAACTCCAGGAATCCTCAGATTTATATCACAGGAATGCCCTTAAATGTATGACAAGGACCCCTCACTCTACTTTTCTTCATGGAAGAATGGGGTTGGACACACCGCAGAGAGCACGGGAAGGGGCCTGAGGTCCTGGTTAACCCCCAAAGAGCCATGTGCTGAGGACAAACAGCAGTATTTACAGGACTGGTTTAGACTCAGAAGCCATCAGCCAAACTTCTTATTCTGGCATTTCAGTCTTACATCCAAAAGCAAATAAATTTTTAGAAAAACAACAGCACTTTTTTCATTCTGAATAATTTGATTTTGCATATATAGAGAAATTGTCCATTGGAGGTTCCTTTTCCTCCAATGGACAACTTCAGAGAGAAGTCTCCATTTCCTGAGAGATGGGTATTCCATATGTGCGTGCGTATTTGATAGAAAAAAAATGAACTGGATATACCTAAAATTTGAGGACTGCTATCCTCATGAGGTGGAAAACCCAAACGGTCCATTTTGCTTCCAGGGTTCAAGTTAGGTCTCTTACTTACTATTGTAACACATGAACTAGGAGGAATGTTAACAGCCATATTGAGAAATTTGATTCATGTTGTACTTTACTTAGAAGAAGCCCCGTTTCTAGGACAGCAGAGCAGTGAATAGCCTGAAGCTAGTCTACCTGTTCCCAACAGAGACTCCACCATTTACTAGCTGTATAACATTGGCTGAGGTACCTAATCTCTTTGTGCCTTAGTTTCCTCGCCTATACAATTCAGGTAGTAATATTTCTCTCATAGGGCTGCTATGTTGAGTAAATGAGTTAATATATATAAACTACTTAGAGAAGCGCCTGGCACATAAAAATGCTATTATTATTTATGTCCAAATACTGTTCCATTCTTCTCCCTTTGTTCCATGCAGATTTCTCGTGCTAATGTTATTTAGACTGGCTAACATCCAAAATTTAGACTTCTGCCATAATTATCTACATATGGCAGCAGGATCATTCCAGAACTAATGATTTTGATTAGAACCAATCACCTGTGCCTATTTACACAGCAGAATGATTGGCAGGGTTTTGGAAGGAGTAGGTATTCCAATTATACTCTCGTCAGGTGTGGACTGATTTGAGCAAAAATGCTACCGATCAGAATTACGCTAAAACAAATCAGTTTTTGTATATTTAACAGAACCCAATAAAGAAAACAGAAAAACAAAAAGAAAGAGAAAGGACAGGAACCATTGATTCATTCAATAAATGTTGCTCGAGCTTTTGCTATGTTCTGAGCCTTGTGCAAGATGATGTAGATTCAGAGGTGGGCAAGCCACTCCCACTCTCATGGAGCTCAGTGTCTACTGTGGGAAACAGATCAAAAACATCAGCAAATACCGCACAATATACTCAGGGTTATAATAGACATTCCATGGGCTGCTGGAGGAGCCCAGAGGAGTTGTCTAGAACTACAGTGCCTATCTTAGTCTGGGGAGGTGAGGTCCTTCCAAAGTCAAGAAAGAGCTAGATGACAAGAAGGAAGCAGGCCCTGGCTGATGTGGCTCAGCTGTTGGAACATCGTCTCCTAACCAAAACATAGAGGGTTTGATTCCCGGTCAGGGCACATACCTAGGTTGTGGTTTTGATCCCTGGTCCAGGTGAGTATGATCCCTGGTCTGGGCACATACGGGAGAGAACCAATCGACGTTTCTCTCACACTGATGTTTCTCTCTCTCCCTTCCTCTCCCTCCCTTCCTCTCTAAAAAGCAATGAAAAAATGCCCGTGGGTGAGAATTAAAAAAAAAAAAGAGCCAGCCATGCCAGCAGGTGGGCAAACACATTCTGAGCAATGCTGTGTACAGAAGCACAGAGGTACATATGACACTGAGTGAGGTGAAAGACGTAGGAAAGCAAGACGCTAATTCTTTAGGGTTTATTTTTTAAGATTTTATTTATTTTTAGAGAGAGGGGAAGAGGGGGAGAGATACATCTTGTTTGTGCCCTGACCTAGGATAGAGCCCACAACCAGGCATGTACCCTGACTGATGACCTCTTCAGTTGTGGGATGACACCCAACGCACTGAGCCACACCAGTCAGAGCTAATCCTTCAGGGTTCTTAAGGAAGAACAAAGGGTATGAAATGACAGAAAGTCAAAGATGGAAGGATCGGAGCTCAGCAGTCGAATCACAGACCCATTTTGGTAGGAAAAAGCTCCTGGACCAGCAGTTTTTAATTGGGCCTGAACAAAGTTATCACCGGAGAAGCTTTAGAAATTACTGATGTCTGAATCACAGCCCTAGAAATTATGATTTAGTTAGCTGGGGATATAGCTTGAGCAATAAGGTTTTTAAAATCTCCCCAGATCATTCTGATGTGTACCCAGGGTCGAGGGTGTATACCTTTGTTACCTAAAGTTGTTCCTTGACCAACAGCAATCCCAGGGACTTGTCAGAAATGCTGCATCACAGGTCCACCCCACATCTACTGGATCAGCATCATAATATCCCCAGGTGATTCAAATGCACATGAGGGTTTGAGACACATTGACCGAAGCTGGGTATCAGATGCCTTGGAAGCTTATCAAAGTTACAGAATGTCACTTCTGTGGATTATGATTCAGGAGGTGTTGGGTGGAGCCTTTCATCTGCATATATTTTTTTAGATTTTGGTGAGCCCAGTAAGCACCTGGAGTTGAAAACCACTGTCTTATTGTGCAGACAAAGATGGACAGAGGGCCCATGAAAGGAGGGATTTGGTGAGGTTGCTTTTGTGCAAAAAGTGGGAGAGAGGGGAGTCAGATGCTCCCTCTTTTCACATAAAGGGTTTTTTGTGGGAGGGGCTGCACAGCCCCTTCTAATCGTGGAGGGAACAGATGGAAATAATAAATGAACCCAAAGGTGAGGTCATCCTTTTGTGCTATAAAATGAGTCACAACTTCAATGTGATTTTCCAAAAGGAGAGTTGAGAGGCAAAGGGTTTAAATCTCCCTGCTCTCATGTCTGTGTGCACGTGCATGTGTAGTGCAACAGGGCATCACTGTGTGTCATTGGGCATCCTTTGGTTCTTATAAGGAAGTCTCGCTAGTTGAGAAACACTTGTGACTTCATGCCCTACTCTGACCTCCTTCACTGTCTCGCCTCCAGCTTATAACTGGTGGAGTTCAAGGCCCATATAAACAGTGAGAAGGTAAATGCAGTGAGTGTGGCTAATTCACATGGCCAAACAATGAAATGAGCATGGCTAATTGTCTTTCCTCTTCCTCCACTGAGAGAAGGAGAAGCAATTCGGTGTCTGGGCCAGCAGGGGGTTGGGATACAGAAGCAAAAAGGCTCTGGACTATCATTACCCTTATCTGGTCTTCAGTTGGCCGGACCAGGACCCTGTGCCAGGTCCTGCAGTACCCTTCCCTACCCTGTGAGAGCCTTGCCAAGTGACTCTTCCAGTGTCTTGTAGAGGGTCAAGTGCCTTGAATGAATGACTGAATGACTGAATGAATGAATGGAATGGGTGAACAGATGAGTTAATAAAAGAGATGTTATTCCTCTTGCATCTAATCTTTTCATTCGAAAGAAAAACAACAACAAAGAGTCTCAGAATCACTTGTGCCAGGAGCTTTTTACTGTGTCAGGCTTTGATCTCCCTAGAAGCTGCTTGATATTTTTATTTTGACAGAATACCTCGCTTCTTTGGTGGAAGTGTATAATTTCCTACCTAGCTCTTGAGCAGTGCCTCATCTCCTGAGAAGGAGAAAGAAAGCAGGTGTGAGAGCTTCCTGTGCCCAGGGCGTGGCCTCAGGACCACAGGGCGCGCCCTGCCATGGAGTTTCCAGGTTACTGTGCTTCTCAGTGGCCCCAGTGGAACCTGCCTGGGACTCACTGACAACGGGCCTCAGGGGATACCACCCAGCTCTCCTTTCTCTTTGCCACCAATTACTCAGGGAGGGAGTGGATTAAGGACATATTTAGAAAATGTGTTCATTGTTGATTTTAAAAATCTCCTCTGTGATTGGGGGTAGTCAACTGCAAAAAGCCACAACCAGCTTTGTCAAGTTCCATAAAACAAAAGAGAAAGCAATGAATCTAAATGAAGAAGAGGCTGGCAGAGCCTCAACACCTGTTTTAGCCACTCCACGTCTACACCCACCCAAACGAGATCCTGGACTCAGGCAAGGCCCACTCTGCCTGGGCACTTCCAGAGCCCATGCTGTGTTGACTTGAGGTCACTGAGTCTTTGATCTTGCTCCCAAGAATCCATCTTATCAATATTGGGGCAAGTTTTGTTGTGCTCCCCTTGTAAAACTTCCAGAATGGGCCCTGAACCTCCCAACTGCAAAACAAACAAACACACAAGCAATCATATTCTTAGCACTTTTTGCATCCTAGGAAGTGGCTCCTAAGAAGTAACTGCATCCATGCAAAGACCTGCTTAAACTCTATACCATTCACTGATGGCTTTTGAACATTCTCCAATCATCTCAGAGCCTTGGGAGTAACTGCTCTCTAACAAACTGAGTGATTCCAGTGAGTGTCTATTTTAAGTAGTGAAGCCTTAGTTGCATTAGCATAACTACCAAGAAATGTGGTCTCTCAGGGGCATTTACTCTTGAGGATCTCAAGCCACATAAGATGAGTTCTCTTTCAAACCTCTCTCTCCACAAGGGAGTTGCTTCAGGGTACCAAGGTCAAAGGATGAGAGGCTGTGAGGCAGCCAATCCAGAAGCTTCCAGGCAGAGTACCACAATTCTTTCCACAGGACGTAGTTACCAGTGCTCCAAGTATTTGTCTGACCAAAAGAAGAAATGGCCCCTTCTGGCATCTTCTGACAGACACCATTGCTCATTGCCTTGGTGCCTTACAGCAGCAGCCTACAGTCTCCACCCAAAAATAATACACCCCATACTATTCACACTTTTATCTTATTCTCCTTTCCATTGCAAGAATCAGAATACATGTCTTTGCTCTCTTGAAGGCTGGCACGGCCATGTGACCTGCTTTGACCAATAACAAATGAGGGGAAGTCACACGTATGACAGCAACGGGGAGCATTTAAGAGCTGATGTGCCACTTCTCCTGCTCCTCCTCTCCTCCCACATTAGCTGAGGTCAGCATTTTAACTGGAGAAAGTGACAGAGAGTAAAGAACATAAGGATATGTTCTCCCACAAATTCTGATAGGCTCAGAATACATCCCATTCAGTGGGGGAAGGAGGTATGAGACCAGAAAGCAAAGGAATCAGCAGTTTGAGGGCCATATCTCAAGAGTAACTGCATATGTTTACTAGCACGTGCAGTTGACAGGAATAAAATAGGTAAGAGACCTCCTGTTTAAGATAGTGGTACTGTCAAAGAACAGGGAGCCTGATGTTCTTCAGACCTTAAGCAATCCCTGGACCTCTGACTTTTTATGGGGAGTGCGTGGGACTGAAAAACTGTGTAGGCCCTAAGGAGGGCATATTCCCCAACAACCATTTCGGTTACGGCCAAACAAGACAGTGAAATATGAAGAACTCCTGGAGGGCAGAGCCAGGACCCATGGCAGCCATTGGATGAGAAAGCCCCTCCAGAGAGCAGAAAGGCAGCCTAATCAAGGAACATTCCCTAACCCAGATGAGGGGCCCTTCACACTGCTTGCTGAAAGATTTCCAAATCGCTAAGGACCAGTGCCCTTCCTCCCCTTTCCTGTTGTGAGCTTGTTGTGGTTTCTCCATCCCTATTACACCACATTGACGGGTATATGGAGGAAAGTAGGTGCTTTTAGATTACAGACTGCTTGAGGGATTAAGAAGAGCCCCCCTATAGACCTGATGTGGGAACGTGGATGTGGGGAAAATTTTTGGAGGTTAAAGTGCAAGGCAAGAAAACTGTACATTCAATGAAAGGTTAAGTATACCAGGCAGGCTACCCGTATACAGTCTGAACTGAGGGGAGGACAATCAGCATGACCAGGAAGATAGAGCAACTTGAATGTCCTTATAGTGGAAGAAATAGAGAAAACGGGGACCAACTCTAGGATTCTGAGCAGGAGTATGATTTGCTGAAAGCGATATTGAAGAAGAATTAATCTGGCAGTGGGCTTTGTGGGAAGGTACAGAGCAAAGAGGGCAGAAGCAGAGATTTCAGTTATGCAGCTATTAAATTAAATTGGAAGTGAGCTGAAACAGTTTGTATAGGGAAAGCAAACAAATGTGAAAGATTCAAAGCATGTGTTGAAGATAAATAAAAAAACTAAGGATGAAGGGATTATGGATCAGAAAAGTCAAGCAAAAGTGATGCTCACACTTCCAGTTTGGGCAACTAGACAAAAATTATGTCAACGAATTTTCATCAGAAATAGAAGTTGGGACCTGACTGGTATGGCTCAGTGGGTTGGGCATCATCCCGCAAAGTGCAAGGTCGCAGTGCCATGCCTGGTCAGGGCACATGCCTGGGTTGCAGGTCGGTCCTCAGTAGGGGTGCATGCAAGAGATAACCAATTGATGTGTCTCACATCTATGTTTCTCTCCTTCCTTTTCTCCCTCCATCTCCCTCCCCTCCCTCTTACAATATATAAATAAAACATTTAAAAAACAGAAGTTGGTTTTGGAGGAAAGATGCAGATTCAGCTTAGGGCTTGCTGAGTTTGAGGTGATGGCGGAAAATAAAGGCAGGCCTCTCCCTTTCCACTGCTACCATTGTGCTGCAGACTATCAGAGGCGATCAGACTCTTCTTGGAGTTTGCCTTGGACAAAGGCAGTTAGAGATGATGTGCTTTGGGATATTTGGTTTAAAAATAATAATGACAGTTAGAGATGTCATGCATTTAGTACATCCTCTAATGGAAAGTTTCAAGAGAGCAAAGAACAGAGGGTTAACACAGAGCTTTGAAAATGTGAATATTAGTAGAGCAATGGAAGGAAACTGTACCCAGAAAATGGAATAAAGAAGGCATGGTCAAAGAAAAACTGTAGTCTGGCATCATGGGAAAACTACTTTCAAGGAAGAGTGGGAAGTCCATAATAACAAATTCTGGAGAAAAAGAAAAACAAGAAGAATGAAGACTAAGACAAGTCCTTAGATCTGGAGATTTAATTTTTATCAGGGACCTTTGGAAGTAGTGTTTAGTCTAGCTCTTTGCCTGAAGAGTTTCATCATCATATGCTAATATCCCTCACCTTCAGCATGGCTCAGCATTTCGAAAAAAGTTATGTTGGTTTCTGTCCTCCTGCATGTGCCATTCTAGGAAAATGAAAAATGAGATGGTCATATAATTCCATACTTGTCAATGATATAATATTTAGTCCTACACCCAATTAGCAGAATTAACACTAACTGATTAGGGCTTTCCATAGTCATCAGAAGAAAGTAGGAAGTGATGACCACATTAGACTATAGAAGGCCATGCACTATGACTGACCAAGTATGACTCTGCTTCACATGTGCGGCTTTACCCACACCCCTGCACATTCCACAACCCCCACCCATTTCTCTGTTGTATAATGCAACCGAGAGCTTTCTAATCAGACAGCTCTGGTCTTAATTCCGGCCCTGTCATTTCTAGCTATGTGCTCAGCATAGCCAGAAAATGCTCAGATTTCAAATTAGTTTTAATGAAAATAAATAAATCTCAACAAGTAATGTTTGACTTCTGATACAAGTCCTAGGATGAACAAGGGTAGCCTGGTGGGGGGAAAGGGGAAGCTAAGTAAAAGAGAGAAGAAGAGAGATAGCAGCAGGCCTAAGGAAAAGTTTTTACAGTTGAGAACATTCACACTACGTGTGAAAACCCTGAAAAAGTGTCCTGGTAGGTCGAAGTATTGACTCAATGCAACTCAACACGACAGCCTTCTAACGCATTGCTTCTAGATGAGCAGACGGTGATAAGGAAGAGACAGGCTCTGGGAGACTGGCTGGTGAGGGGGAAAAGAAGCACAGGGGAGAGGGCTAGGATCCTGTAATATAAAAGGAAAAAAGTGAGAGGACACATATTGCTTTCCTAACAACAACAACAACAAATCCATTAGAGAAACTGTCATTTCTATATAAATAGAAAAGGAAGGAGTCTAAACCTTGGGTGGTGAACACACAATAGAGTATGCAGATGTCACATTATAAAGTTGTATATCTAAAATTTATATAATATTTTAACCCATGTTACCCCAATAAATGTAATAAAATGCTTATAAAAATTCAAGTCAATTAAAAACAAAAAGTGAAAAAAAGAAGACTGCCATTAAAATAGGACTCTTATAATGCACCAAATCAAAAACTGGGCAGAAGAAATGTGAATAAAGGCACACAAATATCCTGTTAAAAAACATAAAATGAGACCTCCCAAACCTTTACTGACGACAATTTTCTCCCAACACTACACGAAAATAACCATTAAGCAGAAGAAAATGGAATACAACACTCTAAAATAAACAATTTTAACAACATATTTGTAGTTATAAAAAAACCTTAAAGGGAAGGGAGGTGGGATTGGAGGGGGAGGGGAGGGGAGAGTATGCAGACAACTGTAATTGAACAACAATAAAGTAAAATTAAAAAAAAAGAAAAAAAAACCTTAAAACAAAAATTCAAAAACTAAAAACAAGTGGCAAAAAAGAAATAGAAATTTAAAGAGAATTCATTGAACTCAGAAAAGATATAAAAGAAAAAGACAAAATAAAGACTAATGTACAAGATGCCTAAAAAAGACAGAGTCAAAATAAAATTTACGTATTAATGAAAGGCAACAATGAGCAATCAAGAGAACAAAAATGAACTAATGAGTTTTTTCTTTTCCATCCGGGCTGCAGCCATCAGGTAGGCCAAGGTGGGGGCTTACAGGTGCACCCAGGAGCTATAGAGGAGGAAGCAGTCTGATATAATGCTCTTTCCTTTCAGGTGCAAATGGCCAGCTCTCTGTGCCCCACCCACCTGGTAAAGCACGGAGGCTGGGATACTAGGCCAAGCAAGGTCATGTTACATAATGGATTTGTGTGTGGTGGCTGCAAGCGCCCTCTTCCTAAGGGTGTGAGCTACAGCAAGCCTGTCCATCACGGTGTTAAGCCGCTAATGTTTGATGGGAGGCCTCAGTCTGTTGCTGAGGGGCGAGCTGGGTGCCACGGCGGGGTTCTGTGCATCCTGAGTTCTTACTAGGTTGGTGAAGATTCCACACACAGATTCACTGAGATTATCCTCATTGATCCATTCCATGAGGCTGCCGGAAGGGATCCTGACACTCGGTGAATCACCACACTGGTCCACAAGCACAGGCAGAGAGGCAAGGGCTGCCCTCTGCAGGCAGCAAGAGCCGGGGCCTTGGACAGGGCCGCAGTCCCACCACACTGTCCTCTCCAGCTCCACCATCACCACTCATAGAAGTAATGTTTGTACTGTCGCCTCATAAACAATTTAGGGCAGTCAAAAATTAAACTAATGAAGGCAAAAAGAATTTAATAGAAATGGTTGCACAGGAAGACAGGAAAGAAAAAATAGCATATCTGTAACTGCAGTCCCTCAAGAATAAAAACAAAACCACGGAAGATAACATCATATATAAAATATAATTCAGCCTGGCTGGTATAGCTCAGTGGATTGAGGCGGGCTGGGGACCAGAGGGACCTGGTTCAATTCCCAGTCGGGGCACATGCCTGGATTGCAGGCCAGGTCCCCAGTGAGGGCCACGTGAGAGGCAACCATACATTGCTCTTTCTCCCTCCCTTCTCCTCTCTCTGAAAATAAATAAAAATAAAATCTTTAAAAAATATAATTAAAAAACCCTTTCTTTAAATGTTGAGAGAGCTCAACGAGTACATGGAAAATGTACTCAGAATGATCAACTCCAATGTCCTAGTAAAACTAAGAGACTTCAAAGATAAAGAAAAAAGTTATCAGGGCTTTCAAGCAAAAAGATCAAATAACTTATAAAGTTAGAAGAATTAATCTGTTATCAGGCTTCTCAAAAAATAACATATAAAGCAAGGTAACAGTGGAGAAGCGCTTAAAAAGAAATTCAAGGAAAGAAAGTGTGAACCTAGAATTTTATCACCAGGCAAACTTCTTTTCAAGTTACAACAGGGAATTCTGCATCCATGAGCCCTTCCTGAGCAATCTGTTGGAAGAGGCACTTCATCCAGCCATGAGATGAATGGGAAAACTTCATAATGGGAAGACAGATATGTCTACATCTACATCACCATGAGTATCTATCTCTAATTTCAAAGACCAAAGCACAGGTTGTCAGGAGAGTAGATGACTAATGAATAGATGCTATACATACCAAAGTAGAAATAATGCAACTAAAAAATGGGGGGAGAAAGGAGAATAAACATACTAGTTGTGGTATAGGCAAAAGATATTAAGTAAAAAGATTCAATAAAAACTGATAAATGAGATGAAAAAGGTTAAATATAAACATTTGAGACTAAGGAGCATAAAACATTAAGTTAAAAAAGTAACTACTAGAGAAAAAATATATAAATCAACTTAAATACCAAATTTTAAAAAATTAATTAAATAAAAAGCACACATCTTGTAGTGAAAGTTATTAATAAGCTACCCTCCAAAATCACTAGGCTCTGATGGTTTTATAGGAGAATTATTTCAGACAGTTCCAATGTTGAACACATGATTCCAGGATTTTAAAAATGAAGGAAAAATCCCAATTTCTTTAATTAAGCAGCTGTAATGGGATAGTAAACATGATAGCAATAGCATGAGGAAGAAAACCAGAGACCAGTGTCGTTCATGAATATTGATACAAAACACTAAATAAAACATTAACAGATAGAATCTAATACCATATTAAAAAATAATAGAATATGATCAAGTAAGATTTATTCTAGGAATGCAAGATTGAATCAATGTTAGGTTAGCCATTAATTTTATTCATCAATTTAATAGAGCTAAAAGAAAAATCATAAATTATTACCATAGATACTGAAAAAGCTTTTGACAAAATTCAGTACTCATTTCTGATTTTTATAAGCTTAAGAAAATAGGAATTGAGGGATACTTTTTTATTGTGAATTAATCTGAATCAACATATATCTATCATTTATCTACCTAGCTACCTACTTATCTATCTATCTATCTATTATATCTGTGTACTCTGAACAGCAATGAGGACCCTATGGAGCATTTTTCACTAACATCGGAAGAAAGACGAAGACGCCCTCTATCTCCATTACTATTCAACACAGTGGTATTAAGTCAATGCAATCAGACAAGAGAAATCAATTAAAGTTAAAGGTAAAGAAGAAGCAAAACTACTTCTATTTGTATATGACATTGTGGTGTACCTGGAATTTGAATGATAAAAATAACTCAACAATAAAATAAATTGACAGCAGGATATATAATTAACACACAGACATCAACGGCCTTCATGTGCACAAACGTAACCAGTCAGTGGTCAAAATGGTACAAAACCTCCAACTCCAAACCTAACAACATGTGAACCTGAGCCGAGAAGATCATTTTTCTTTTACTATAAAGGACATTAGTGGTACATTTGAATAGAAACTATATTAGGTAATGGTATTTTATCAATGCTAATTTTCTGATTTTGATTATCACACTGTGGATATGTAAGAGAATGTCCTTGATATTAGAAAATGCATACTTAAGTATTCAGGGGTGAAGGACCATCATATCGGCAATTTACTCTCTAATATTAAAAAAAATACACACAATCATATGCCCTCCCCAGTGTGGCTCAGTTTGTTGGAGCACTGTTCTGTAAACTGAAAGGGAACCTGTTCGATTCCTGGTCAGGGCACACACCTAGGCTGCGAGTTCAGTCTCCAGTCGGGGCGCACACAAGAGACAGACTATTAGTATCCTCTCTCACATTGATGTTTCTCTTCCTCTTTTTCTTCCTCCCTTCCCCTCTCTCTAAAATCAATATGCATGTCCTCGAGTGAAGAGAAAAAAACAATTATACATTTATATCATTTTTAGAAAAAATGTATATTTGTATGTTTATATCTATACATAATATGTATACACACGTATACAGATAGAAACAAAGAGAGGCAATGATAAAACAAAAGTAATAAAATGTTAAAATTTGAAGAATTTGAAGGGTATACAAGAATTTTTTGTACTCCTTTCATAACTTTTATGTAATTCTGAAACTATTTCTCAATAAAAAGATTTAAAAGCTATAAAGTAATAAAAAGAAAGGACGTGGTGGGCCTAATATTGGTTATATAAATGGTGCTGTAACAGGATGAATTATTCAGCAACCATTAGGGAAGAAAGATCGCGCTAGATCTATCTGTGCAGATATCGAATGATCTCCAAGCCACAGTAGGTTTAAAAAGCAAGATGCAAAATGGTGACTGTATGTATCCATTTTTGTGTTTAAAATGCACATGACTGGGGCCATAAAGAGCACAGTGAAATGAAAACCAAAGGGGACCACTTCTCACAGAGGTGCCAGGGGGTGGGGAGCAGCCCTGGAGGTGACTGAGAAAAGGACACGGAAAACTGCCCACACTGCCTCTGACCTGGGGGCTCAGCACATGCACACGTCCTGGGACATCAGGACCAGGCAGCATCTTGCAGAAAAAGTTTATAGGTAGGGAGATATTAGCCCAGAGAGGTGACGCAATTTTCCCAAGACCACATTCATCTGCAACAACTTCTCAAGTTTCTTGACTCCCAGGTTAGTGTTGCTTCAATTCATTCATTCATTCACAAATACCCACTGAACGTTAACTATGCGCCAGGCACCGGGCCAGCCACAGAGTGCACAGTGGTAAACACGAGCTGACATGGTCCCATTCACAGAGTTAGAGGCAAAGACAGATACTAGGCAAGAAATCATATAAATTAAAAGTATTTTTGAGGAGTATGAGAAAGTAAATGTTAAGGGTGCAATTAGAAAACATAATGGGAGATCTACTTTCCATGTGAGGGGCAAGGCAGTCTTAATCAAGGAAGAGAAATCCAAATAGAGACCTGAATAACAAGTAGACTGGTCTGTTAAGGACCCAGGAGAAAATTTCAGACAGAAGAAACAGCTTGTGCAAAGGCCCTAAGGAGGAAGAATAGAAAGCAAACCAATTTTGGCTAGAGCGCACTGAATGAGAAGAGCAGCATCCTAAGAGGCTCCAGCAGTAAGCAGGGACCAGATGGCACAGGCCTTGCGTGCCTCATATTTGCTTTGCTCCTGACTCATGTCCGTGGCCAAACAGATGGGGAGGGAGAGTATGCACACATTGTCATTTAAGAGTTTTGAATTCAGCCAGTATTTTTACGATGGGCGAGCTCCATTCCAAAGAGTGAGGCTAATATTTAAGACTCTGACTCCAGTGGAGAGCCTCTGAGGTTTAATAAAGCAGAGGTGACAATAGATCCTAGCCTTATGTCAGATTAGGTAATTAAGTCAGGTTAAACTAGGTTAGAATAAGTTAGGTCAGTCTAGCTGCTCAGCAGAGGACAGGATGTTGGGGCAAGTACGGAACTCCTTGTTGGAGGTCTTCGCAAGTTGTCTAGTGGGGAGGGAGGGAGCTGTGGATTGTGAGGCTGGCTCAGAAGAGGGCAAGCAGTGGAGAGCAGAGGGGGATGGTAATAGACTTGGCCGTGGGTGGTGAGGGAAAGAAAAATGTTAAGGACAGCACACACGTAGCTAGAGTTGCCACATCTGCTGAGGGACCCCCACCTTTATTTGCACAAACATAATCTTCTGCCAAATCAGCCAAGATCTGATCTGGGCATAGCTTGCATCCCTGCCACAGCCCCTCTCTTTCATTTGAATGGATTCAGGGTTCAGGCTTCAGGCATCTGTGTCCAGTTGCTCTTAGTTAAAACAACAAGAACAACAACAACAACAACAACAAAACAAAACAGAAAATCATTATGCTTCCCCAGAATTACCCTCCCAGGGCAACCGAAATGTTTCACTGTGAAGCAGATGAAGAGAACAAGGAATAATATCAATCTCACTTAAGGAATGAATATTTTACAAGCTCTGGCCCTCTGGACCCTTGGGGCCCATCTATGCATTGCTAGTGGAAGGGCCTTCAGGAATGAACAATCTGCTGTTAATCTTGGGAAAAAATCTCCTCTCTCTAGTATTGTGCACATATCTGGACAGTCTCTTGCAAGAATCTTGCATTGTGAGCAGAACAGGCCACTCTGGGAACGTGTAGGGTATTTAAACTCAATGCCTCCTCTGTGGGAAAAGCTGCCTGCAATTCTATGCTGTCATTCTACGTTTAGGACATGCCTTACCCTGAAGTAACCCCAGAATATCAGAGAACAAAGGGTTATATTCACCTTCAATGCTCTGATTTACACAAGAAAACTGAGGACTGACACAGTATCAATGCCTCACATCAGAGACTCCGTGTTGGGGGCGGAGTTCCGCCCTGAACCCAGGAGCCCACTTGACCCCCTTCAGCTCTGCAGCCTGAGCCACACCTGGCTCACGCAAGGAGGGCCCTCTGGGTGGTGGGAACAGATCTCTGGGAACGGACCTGACATTTGCTAGGTCCATCTCTGCCAATGGAGTCAGCCTCACACAGGGGCCAGCTTTTCATGTATTTGTTTTGCTTCTTAGTGTTATTCTTAAAGGCAGAGGAGCAGAAAGGTGATGGTCAACTACGATCGGGAACTCAGTCCCTGTTGAGCACCTGGGAGGATTCAGGACACTGTCTCCAACTCACCTTTCTAGTTCCATTTCCTGCCGCCCCCACAGGTGTCCTCTGGCCTCCTCACTTTCCTGCACCGCCCCCCCTCCATCACACAAGCGTTTCTACTTCCAGGCCTTGGTCCAGGAGGCACCCCTTCTGAAATGCCCACCCTGCCTCACTCTTAGTGCGTCATATCCCATCTCCTGTCCTGCATCTCAAATCTTGTCTCCCAACAGAGGCCGTTTAGGACCCTACCATTCAGGGCAGTACTTTCCTCCTGTAAGCCCCTTGCTGGCTGTCCTCAGGATCTACTTCCCACTGATGGGCAGGATTTGTACCCTGGCTCCGGAAGGCAGGCCCTGTTTTACATATCTTCGCTCAACTCATACTTGAGTTCTACTGAAACAGACAAAACTCCATGGTTCTGACATCTTGGACAGGACACTGGAGTCTTAGAAGGTCTGTGTGTGTCACCCCTCCGGGCTTGGTGTTTCTCCTCAAATTATTCTTCTCTCCTCAGCTACATATCAAATGAGACTTCATGGCCAATGAATCTCCAAAGTGGGAGCGACCTTGAAGACCATTGAGGAACCACACTCGGAGTAAAAATTCTTCCACAGCAATGTCGCTCACACTTGAATGTGCATATGAGTCACCTGAAGATCCTGCTGAAATGCAGGTTCTGATTCAGCAGGGTCCGAGTGGGGCCCCAGAGTCTCCACATCTCACTGGCTGCCAGGGGTGCCCATGCTGCTGGTTTCCGTGTTACCCTCAGTGATAAAGTTCTATAGCACTCCGGAGCTATGACCGACAGGAAGAGCTGCCACGGCTTGAGTGCTTAGTGCTCTGGTGCATGCTTCATCTCATACAATTCCACAGTAGACCTGTGTAGTAGTTGTTACTTATACCTTATTTCATAGATAAATGGCATAAAGGTCAAGGTCACACAGCTAGCAAGTGGTAGAGCCAGGAGTGGACGAGCATGTCTGACTCCAGTGGCCCTCTTCTTCTTACCATGTTTTTCCTACAACTATCTAATGCGGGAAGTTCACATCACTGTTGGGAGGGGAGCAACACTGAGGTTGAGGCTGGGTTTCTTTATTCTGCCACATACATAATCTGCAGAAAGCAGAGACACAGAATTAAGTGGCTGTCTTCTAGAGAGTCGAGTCCCAAGAACCTGAAGGCATCAGTATTCTCTCCCACTTCTAGGCCACCAGGAAATCCTGGTAACTGTTGATTGAGAGACTGTCCTCTCCCAGTCACAGACTCCAGCTGGCATAGAGGTGGCATTCCCACCACCTTCCTAGGGCTTAACAGACACCTAGCTTAGCTGTCAGGTTTCTGAGACTTAGCAGTGAGCAACAGAGGATGAGGAAAGCGAATGCCGAGGGCTGGCTCATGGGAAGGGGAGATCTCAGTTGACCAATCAGTGCCAAGAGCAATGCCATGAAGAGACTGTACTGGCCACACACTTCTCTTGGGCCCATTTGGGCCATGGGTCATGGCAGGAAAAAGCTCAGGTCTTGCACTAGGAAGCAACTGGAAACAAGAAGCACACCGCTTTGAGCTGTTTGACCTCTGGCTGGGCAAGCTAGACTTCGGGAAAACAGAGCTTGATCCTCTATCATCCCCAAGGAGGATGCAAAGAGACCACGAAGACTCAGGGTGCCAACGGAGTCCTGTGTGCCTTCTGCTCCTGCCTGGGCAGAGAAGGAAAGTCAGGCTGGCAGCAGCTGAGGAGTGAGGGATGTTTCCTTGATCTCAATGTACCAAAAATACTTCTCTCCTGCCACACCTACCCATACCTGGGTTACTCCTCTTTTGAGAACATCCACATCTCCTATGGGTAAGAGCTGAAACTTCCCAAGGCAAGGAGACTTACAGTGTCTCCTGCCCTGCCCCCTCTGCCTCATACTCTCCCTCCACTCCTTACACCTGCCCAGCATATTGGCCCAGCACCCTGCATGGGCCATCAGTGGCGGCCCACAAGCAAGCATTAAACAAGGACCTGTATGGTTCAGCACTCAGCCAACAGCCTCATGGACTCCTGGGAATGTTTCTCCGTGCCGCCACTTACCCAGGTAGCGGGAGCTGGGTGATAGCTTAGATACCACATCACCTACCGATGTGCCATTTCAACCCAAGCACTGCTATTAAATGAGGTGAGTCAGAGAGAGGTGTGGAAAACTTGTGGACAACCTTCTTGGTGTCTTGAATGGGTCTCTTAGTGGCAAATTGGGTGGTCCTTCCTTAGCGGTGGACTCTTGGCTAGCTCAGGAAGTGGGTCCAAAGCACCATGCTCCTCAGATTGAGCTGCAAGGTTTAACTGCTGCCAAAACTCGTCTAGGTGGAGACAGGTCCTGGGCCAGCCCCCTCTCTGCTTCCGGAGGGGCTACAGGTGTTCTTGTTGGAGGGCCAGCGTGAGAAAGGGGGTTTGGCAGAACTGCCTTTGAGCGACTTGGCTGAGATCATAAACGTAAGTATCCAATTCTGAAACTCTCAAAGGCATTGCACTGGGGTTTGTTTTGCTTTATTTCCTTTTATTTTGTTTGAGCAGCAGTTACGTGGAGAAACAGGTTCACTGGGTAAGCAACAAAGTCAACAATCCTGCAGACACAGTTTTGCCACGGCTGCAATCCATTTAAACCAATTAGTCCCCGTGTGATTGTGACTCAATTCTAACAAAAATGGAATCCCACTGGCACCACATATTGTCCTGCAAGCGAGGCTTAGGGACAGCCTACGTGTGCTGGCCAGGAGTATGAGAAACACTGCGGAGGGAATCTGAGCCCACCATCTCGATGCCTTGTTCTCGATGGTGCAGGCACAGTGAGTGGGCAGAGTTCGGAGGCAGCTGTCCTGCATGTGCAGATCAGAACCAGCAGACAGCCTGTACCTTGGGTGCCCTTGGCCCACTCCTTCCTGCCCTCCCCTGGCCCATGCAAAGATACAGGAAGGAATGCTCCCAGGCAGTACAGCTCAGAGGCCAACCTCAGGCAGGGCAGACCCAGCCTTCCTTCTCTCTTGCTTCCAGGCTCACTGTTGCCATGGACACCAGACACCTCTGAGTTCTGCATTTTATCTGGAGTCCAGCCCATGAACACCTTGGTTTAGTCAAACCTACTCACTCCCCTGGGCCTGCAGAGTGTGAAAATATCGAAGCTGGATTTCTTTAGCCAAGTGGCTCAGGGGCCTCCTTGCTGTATTCACAGGATGGTCTGAAGGCTCTTGCTCAAATCCTGGTGTGGTGTGGCAGCCTGCAGTTCTGTAGAAGCCTATACACTCCTTCTTTCTTTCTGGAAGAGATCTAATTTCGAGCCTGTATCACATACAGCCATGGCAGTGCCCAGGCAAATGAACCAGTGGGGCAGGTGAGTATAAGTCCAGGGGGTGCACGGGGTTCAGACCAGCAATGGGGTTGGAGAAAGGGCTGAGGGATGACTGAGGAGAACAGTGCTGGTTGGGATGTCCACAACCCATGTGGAACTTGATGAAGCTGAAACAGGGCCTTGCCCTCAGTTTTGATTACCTCTCCCCTTCATGAAGCCCCTTAGACCTTGTCATTACCAAGTGCTCCCTGACCTCTTGCCCTCTAATATATCCCACCCATCGCATGGACCAAACAGCTCTGGTCTGCCCTGGCCAGTGTGGCTCACTTTACTGGAGCATCATCCCATAGCCAAAGAGTTGTGGGTTTGATTGATCCCCAGTCCGGGCACAAACAAGAGGCAACCAATCAATTGATGCTTCTCTCTCTCATCACTGTTTCTCTCTCTCCCTTCCTCTTACTCTAAAAGCAAGGGAAAAAATGTCCTTGGGTGAGGATTAATTATAGAAAAAAAAAGGGCTCTGGTCCTTGCTTTCCCTTGCCTTGTCCTCTTCTTCCCACAAACCACTTGCCCAGACTCATCACTGGTACCTGATGTTTTCTGAATGTTAGAACCCATCTCTGTTTCACTGTCGTCTCCGAGAGCAGGTGCCCTGGGCCCAGGCACTAACAGCTCTCCAGCGCCTCCTTCTGGACCACCATTCCTCCTTCCCAGATCTGGGGACTCAAGGAGCCAGGCTGCCATTTCCGCAACTCCCCTTGTTGCTGAGACTTCCAAACTGGCATCAGGATGGTTGCTTTTCCAGCTTTGCTCTCAGCCTCTGCTCCGATGCCACCAACGCTCTGCAGCATTTACTTCCCTCCCTCTCGTTTTGCCTTAAGCCTTGTGGGGAGTGGCTAAGCAGCGGGGTGGGCCGTATCCAACCTAGTCCCTGGTGCGGGGGAGGTGTCATTTAGACAAAATGAAGACATTCTGTTCAGGGTATTTCTTTGGGGTCTGTAGTGGTCCCCACAGGGCAGCACTTCTTGCTCTCCAGGTTTCTCTACATCTCCCAGGTAGAAGAGAAGCTCAGAGAAGTCTAGTCCCAAGGCTCTGAGTGCTTGGAGGCTGCGCAGGTGTCAGCCCAAGGCAGCAGTGTCCTCAGTCCACTCTGGGCTCTGGAGATGGGCGACAAAGATGCTGTGCAGGTGGGCCTGCTCAGACATCTTCACAAGGGTGACAGGCGACCCCCTTTGACCAGAGACTAGGGGGTGTCTGTGGACACAGGCTTTTCCGTGCTAAAACTGCAACAGTCTTGGGCAAACAGGGATGGCTGGTCTCTCTAACTCTGATTGACAGCTGATGAGCCTGCTTCCAAAATCACTGAGCTCCAATCGCATATGTCCCTGTGCATACACTGTGGTCATGTACTCTCCCCTCCCATCTGTGACTCTAAGGCCAGCCCCTCCACCTGGGTGGCAGAGGCTTCATCTGTCAAGGACGCCACTTCTGAGACCCCTTCCCCACCTGCAGTTTCAATTTTCCCTTCTTTACTGGATCATTCCTGTACATACAAGTATACTGTGATTTCTCCCATCTTAGCAACAAACAGACAAACAGACAAAAACCCTTTAAATCATACTCCCAGCTACTGCCCTCATTCTCTACTCTCTTTTACATTAAAACTCTAAAGATGTTACACCTGCCATCTCCTATTCCTCTTCTTCCATTCTCTTATTTTAAAAATCTTTTATACTTTTTATTATGGAGTATTTCAAAGATATCCCAAAATAGAGAGGCTAGCATAGCGAACCCTCCTCTTTCCACTACTCAGTTTGCCCAGGGCATGTAGAATCACATCTTGGACATTACCCAATCTCCCTTGCGTCCATCTGGACAGAGGTGTGCACTGCCTCCCCAAAAGTACTCTTGCCCAGGTCACCGATGACCTCCAGTGACCTCCATGTTGCACCCATGGCCACTTTAGGTTTCATCTCATCGGACCCCTCTATGCCATACAGTAGCAGCTTGCTCCCTCCCTCGGAAAACCTTGTTTGTTTTCCGCTCGATGTCTGAGACACCAGTCTGCCATGATTTTCTTGCTTCCTGGCTCCCCTCACTTGACCGGTCTCCTCTTAACTAGTCTCCTCTGGGGGTCCCTCCTCATTAGCTGATCTCACCCAGGCTCCTGGCTTCATGAAATGGAAACACCCATGTTTATATTACCAGCCAGGGCACCTCCTGTGAACTTGACATTTCCACATGGATTATTTTTATTTATTTATTTATTTGAGATAGGGGAAAGGAGGGAGAGAGAGAGAGAAAAACATCAATGTGCAGTTGCCTCTCACGCCCCCCCACTGGCGACCTGGTCTGAAACCCAGGCATGTGCCCTGACTGGGAATCAAACCAGCAACCCTTTGGTTCATAGGTCGGTGCTCAATCCACTAAGTCACACCAGCCAGGGCACCCACATAAATTATTAATAAGCATCTAAAACTTAATATGAAGTCAGAATGATTTTACCTCACCCTCAACCTCCGTCCAAACCCTGTCTCTCCCAGCCTTCCATCTTCCTAATGTCTCAGGCAGAAAACGTTCTGCATTTTATCTGGCCCCACCTGGAATCCAGTTCTTTCAACGGCCCCACAGGCTCTGTGTGGTCAAGCCCCAGCCCCTCTCTGACCCAGCCCTTGCTGCTCCGTCTGCTCCAGTGTCACAACTGCCCCCATGCAAGCCAGGTGGGCGCTGCACCACTGCTCCCTCAACCCGGAAGAACCTTCCCCAGAAAGCCAGCTGACTCGGTCCTTCGCCTCCTTAGTCTTTGCTCAAATGTCATCTTTTTCTGAAACCTTCTGGATGCTCTTATATAACCAGGAAGTCGGCCTTCCCATTCCCTGCCTCATTTTGCTCCATAGTTCTTAACTTCATGTTGACATACTTCACATATTTACTTCTTTCTTTCTCAATTTCTGTTGTCTCTTACTGTCTGCTGCATCCTCAATGCCTAGGACAGTGCCTGGCACACTCAGCCAATGTGCTCACCCAAAATGAACGGCTGCATGGGCAACAGTGTTTGCCTCCTACAAGGGCAACCGCTTCGGAGCTCCCACCTTTTTGCAAAGGCTTCGGGATCCCTCTCCCTATACCTCTCTCACCCATAAACACAATCTCCTCTCACTGGCTCCTGGAACGGTGGAAAGGACCTAGTGAACAGAGCAGAATACCAGAAGAGGGGCAGCCTTAACCTGCCCATCACACTCTGCAAATTGCCTGAGGGCAGAAGACAGCCACGGGGAGCGCTGCCCTTTGTCCTGTCAGGACTGAGGCCTGGGGCAGCCTGCAGAGCACTGGCGGGGTCATTGGAGCTAACACCATGTGTAAGGGCTTCTGGAAAAAGTCTTCTGGCTCTTTCTACGAGACTCAAGAAAAAACCAAAGCTGCCTGACAGATTATAAACAAACTGCCTAAACGGAATAGGGTCTCTGTAGGTGTAGACAGACCCTGAAAAGTTATTCGAGGGGAATGAACTTCCTTTCTGAAAGGATCGACCCTGCAAACATGCTGTTAATGCTCTACTTCCTGGTCCATGTCCTTTTTGTCACTTCCTGTCTTGCGCACTGTATCTCTAATAAGAAACAGCCATTGGTTACTGAGTGACCACCAAGGTGCGGCTCCCACGGAACTACGGCCCAAACCCTGCCTCGGCCCCTCCCATTGTCGAGAGGCAGGACGCACAGTGCCTGGCAGTTCAAGCCTGGGGAACAGGCCTGGATTGGGAACGGAACGGGGCCACCTGTTTGCTGTTCCCTGGGCAGGTTAACTGGGCCGTGCTGGTTTCAGTGTTTGCCCTGTACCACGGGGAGAGCAAGAGCTCTCTGAAACCGGAGTCGCCCTCGCTGCAGCTGGCTTGTGCTTCTATCTCCTAACACCTCCAGGGTCTGTGGAATGCACACAGGAATGGGGTCATCCAAGCTTCCAGTAAGGGCGACCAGTGCCACTTAGATCTTGGATAATCCGTCTCGGGTTGGGGGGGCAACAGTATCCCTGCTAAAGCCCAAGTGGCTACCGCACTAGTCCTGAGAGTCATCCTGGGCCCACACAGTGGCCACGTGCCACCAGAAGGCCTTAGGCAAGTGTAGGGAAAAGAGTAAAGAAAGAGGGGCCAGAAGAAACAGTAATGGAGTTGACAGAAAAGAAAAGGAAAGGAAGAATTGGAATGGAAGAGAATTAAACACACACGATGGAGGCGGGTGACATGTTAGAGATCTCTGAGTGGTCACTTCCCTGGGGCGTTTACGTGGGGTCAGTGTGCTTACGGGCACCACTTCGAGTTGAACTAGGTTTGCTCTGAAGGAAGGGAGAATGGAGCTTGGCCTTCCTCCGGAGAACTAGGCTGTGTGGGGACTAAAGAGACCCTCATTTCCAAAGCACCTCCTGTGCTCCCTGCCCACCCCCAGTCTCTTTGCTCATGAAACTTTAGTTATTATCTAAATAAAAAGGTACACACAAGGTATATTCCTGGAAAGGGGAGGTTTCAGAGGCCTTCGGGTGGCAGAGGATGGAGAAGATCTCGCGAAGGTGACGGACTCGGGGAGGCCGGCCATACACAAGCGAAGAGGGGGAGAGAGCAAGCAGCAGCCACGGCAAAGCCCTGCACTCAAGGGCAGGGTGAGGCCTCCTGGAGGCCCCAGGTAACAGCGACCTAAAGGGCAGGCACGGATAGAGAACGACCTGCGTGTTGCTCTGACGGAGGTCTGGTTAACTTGAACGCGGGCTCATGTCCACAGCCTGATAAACACATGATCTGGCTCCCGTCTCTTCGATCCCATCTACTTCCGCCCTCGGCCTCTTCCATCCCACTGCACTCACACGGGCCTCTCTCCACTTCTTGGGCCCACGAGGAAGCTTCTACCTCAGGGCATTCCCAGTGCCTCTGCCTGGGATGCAGGTCTCTGCTCAATTACTACCCTATCCCAGAGGGGCTTCCTGCCACAGAACTCCCTGCTTCCTAGTTCTTGTCATCAAGAACTTTTGTCTGCTTCCCCCGATGGAGTATAAGCTCCACAGAACAGATTCTATTTTGTTTACTTCTAGATACTGCCGAGCATATAGCAAGCCTCATGACATATTTGTTAAGTGAACATGTGAACCACAAGCCACAACTATGTGTGTGTGTAAATGAGTTCCATTGATTGAACTGTTTGGTGTTTCAGGGTGACCCCCTACAAGGAGCCACTGCAGTTCAGAAACCTTAGTAAGAGTTGTTGTGCTCTGTCGGAAGGTCCACGTGCACAGCTCTGCCCTGGGGTCGTGGGAGCATGGCAGCCAGCCACCAGAGGGGCCCTCAGTGGTCCTTGGCACCTGATATTCACCCCCTTGTGTAGTCTCCTCCCATTCTGAATTGGGCTGACTTGTGTAACCAATAGAATACTGTGAAAATGATGCTCATAAATGACATTGTGGCTTTTGTTTTTCTCTTTCTTGGATTGCCCACTCTGAGGAAGCCCTGCCCCCATACTGTGAGGACACTCGAGTAGTCACAGAGAGCACATCACAGGGAGAAACGGAGGCCCCTGCCCACAGCTGGCACCTGTGAGAGAATCATCTCGGAAGCAGGTCCCCCAGCCCCGGCCCCCTTCGCAGGTGATACGGCCCCTGCTGATACCTTCACTGCAGCCCCCTGAGAAACCCCAAGCCAGAAGCACCCAGCTCAGCGGCTCCCAGATTCCTGAACTGCAGAAGCTATGCAAGCTAATAAACGTTTATTATCACTTTAAAATGCTACAGTTTAGAGTGATGATTTCACGGTGATAGATAATTATCACAAAGCGGCTGGCATGGGGGGCGGCGGTCCAGGTGTGAGGGGACAGGGGTGCAACTAGGACTGTGCCTTTCAGTGGTTCTCTGGGAAGCCCGACTGCCCCTCTGGAGCCACTGGTCCCAGTTTGATTCTGTAACTCTTGTTTAGCCACAAATGCCACCTGTATCCTCAATAAACTTTATTTAGACACAAAGAGACACAACAGAAAATACATACACAGATACAGATATTTTTTCTCTATAGGATGAACAAACATCACAAAGGGGATTTAAAAAGTAGGTGCATGGAATGTAAGAAAATATTGCAGAGTTCCTTGTTCACTCACACTTAAAACAGACACGTGTTTCAGAGGAAGACAGGGATGCGCCATCCGTACACAGAGTTCACAGTTGTTCTATAACAGTACACAGGTGTTGGGGAGGTAATGGAAGGAGTGAGAGAGCCAGTTACTCTCGGCATGACAGAATGCTCACAACACTAGCAGGACTTCGCTGAAACAAAAGACAGAACGGAGGATTCCAGCCCCCCTGCACAGATGCTCTGCAAGCTGTCAGCTAGGTCACAAAGCGGCTCGGCAGAAATGCTACGTTATTTCAGCTTGTGGCTTGAAGGTCTGCGTCCTCTCTACCTTTGTGTCCACGTCAGAGAGAGTTTACACAGACACACGCAGGACGCTGAAACTCTCGACATGCGTGCTGGCTTCGACACCCACAGTACAAAGCATGGACATCGGTTTATAAAATGTGGCTTTAAAAAAAAAGGAATAATAGCCAAGAAGACAAGAACACGTTGCAAAGGCTGCCACGTCCATTGGCAGTGTTTCCACCACGCCGCTGGCCTTGGCCCCTCCCACAGGGAGCTAGCGGCGTGTGTCCTCTCCACTCCGTGGGCGGAGCAGACGCATGTCTCTTGGAAGTCTATTATTGCCCTCTAAAGTCACACTCGTGACCTCCTGGCCACGCCCGTCAGAGCCATGCATGTCACCAGCACAAGCCGCAACAGAACCGCCCCACTTATTCCTGTCCCGGGCAAGCCTCTGGCCTCCACACCATCTTCCCTTTTCAGACGGGGGTTTCCCTAGGCAACCTCTGTATGTTAGTAAAAAATGGTTTCCACTGTACCCTTCGCGTGTCCTCTTCCTAACGTGACAAATCCAGATGAGATGAAGTTATGGAGATCAGCTCCTCCACTTCGGTAAGCATCCTTCCCATAATGTCCTGCAAGAAGACGGGGCAGAGTTACCTGGCGCAGCCACGACACCACCAGAAGACACACGCCGCAGCTCCAGCTCACCCGGCCACCGTGCGGAGCCTAACTCAGAGCAGCAGCTACGTCAGGAGGTGCAAGCCGTCAAGAGAAGATACGTACACATCATTTCCTAAATTTATATAAATGCATAATATATATTATAGAACTATATAATATATATTGTATAAATATATAAAGTGTATATATTTCACCATATAAATATTTATATACTAACATATATTATATAAATATATTTAGATACATAATTGTGCAACAGAGTGTGTATATATATACACACAAACGCACACACACACACACACAGTACAACAATGACGAAAGCTCTGGGAGGTCATGTTGAAAGCACAAGGGACAGAAAGGGACACATGTGCGTGACTTTGGCATTTCTGACCGAGCACGTTGAACACCAGTCCACCTGCCCTACCCTCCTCTCCTTTGCCTCAGCTTCCTTCATTCCCTTTCTTGCCTCATTCAATTGTTTTCTTTCTTTCCAAAGTGCAGAGGCAGGGTCTGGCCAGGACTGCTCTACATAGGTGTATGCTTCTGAATCATACCACGTCCCACGGAACTAGAGCTGTGTGGCGTGGGGGAAACCCATTGTCCGCTGACGCTGCCAAGTGGGAGGGTGGTTAGAGAACATTGGAAAACGATTTCTGTGCTTTCCTGTCTGGAATGTCTGCAGTAAGATCGGATCCCTTGGCAGCCTACTGCACCCATCTACCTGTGGGGTGGTGCAGGGAAAAACAGAGGGCAGGTTAGAACCCTGGAAGAAGACATTCAAAGAGAAAGAGAGTTAACGTTCGTCCTCCGACATTCGCAACAGGATTTCACAATATGTTTGAAATACGGACCCTGGAAAGAACGAAAGGACTCCAAACACCCTCCTGCGGTATGTGCACATGAAAATGGGCAGAAGCCATGTTTCTGTCATGCTCCCACAAGAGCGTATTGAAACTTTACTTAAAATTATAACAATGTGCAGAACAACTGAATATGTAATGTTAAAAAGTGGACAGAAAATGCTATATTAAATATCATCATAATGCTGTAAAAAATTCACACCAGTGCATACAAAGATATCAAAGGAAAACACGCCTGACACTGACAACTGCCTTTGAATAGGTGGAACACAAGTCCTCCTTCTTCTCTCCTTTCACCTTTTCTCTAGTCCCCATTTTTCCTATCATGAATATCTAATTTTTAAAATATAAATAGGTAAAACAAATTTCTAATAAAAAAACATGTGGTAAGTGGTAAGGCAACCTAAACCACACTTTTTCTTAGCAGGGCACCCTGTGCTGTGGTAGATCTCAAACTTGGGTACATGTCAGAATTATCTGGAAGCTTTTAAAAACACAGCTCTCTAGATACCACTCCAGTATTCAAACTCAGTGGGTCAGGGTCTGGGCTTAGGGAAGCGTATTTTCAAGAAGGTCTCTAGGCGTCACGAGCAGGAAGACCCATTGCCCTATAGTAAATGGAGACACAACCTAAGTTTAGTTTATTCACGTGGATTCAATGACCATTTGCTGGGACCCTCGTGGGTGCCCAGAACCACCCACCATATCAGTTCCAAGACCCATAGTTCTCCCTCTTCCTTCCTTCTCCCAGATCAGTGATTCTCAAATCTGAACCGGCATCAGAAAAGCCAGGGGGCATTTAAAATGGACTGCCGGCCCTGCTCCCAGAGCTCTGGGTCAGTCCATTTGGGATGCAGCTCGAGATTCTGCATTTCTATCAAGTCTCCTGGGAAGCTGCCGCTGCTGGGACCACACTGAGCACCGGGTCCTGGCACAACAGGAACATAAGAAAATGCTACCACTGCTTCCTTCAGACCCTCCACTCTGGGATAAATACCTCCTTCCTCAGGCACACAGCTTTCCACAAGGACTCTCCTGCCATAAAATACTGGGTTACAACCCACAATATCATAGAACAGAAAGAATTACTGGAACCGGGCCAAGAGGCTTCTGCCCATATCCCGAGCTACATCACAGCTCTGGAAACCAGACTCTAGTACTTGGAGAAGTTCACCTTCATCAGGGGTGAAGAAGAGAGGAACTGAGCTGTGGGCAGGGGTGCACTAACAGTCCCAGGAAGAGGGGGACCCTTGTCCTGTGATGCTGCTGCTTCCTCTCCACCCCACCTCCTGACAATAGAAGAGTAAGAAAGGAAGTAACAGTTCAGAGCCCTCATAAATTTGGATCTCATTAATTCATAACCTGACACATCCTGCAGAACTTGGGCTGGTTTATTTTTGTGCTCCTTATAAATAAAATTTTTGATAAACAAATCAATACTGTGGAAGACAGAACATAAAACAATGTCTGTGCTACTTACAATTATTCTTGTCTGTCAGCTGAAACAAGGTCCTGCAGGACTAAGCATTGTCCCACTGCTCTGGGGCTATGCCTTTTGAAAGGAAACAAAAATTTCCTGACGACCTACTATGTGCCAGGCAGAGGGGCAGGGCTTCTGAAAACACAAGCTTAAGTTTTTTTGCATAATAATTGCGAACACTTTGTAGCATGATGCAATTTACAAAGACCTAAGACATATACTATTTATTTAACATTTGAATCACTACTGCACAGTCAGTTTTCTATTGTTATTTATTCCCCCATTTTACTGACAGAAAAACTGAGGCCAAAGTCTACAATATTTCTACAACCTTCACCCTAGCAACCTCACCCCGTGATCTGAATGAATGCAGTTGTAGCTTGGGGACTTCAACCGAGACCCATGGGAAATGCTAAGCCAGAAGTCCACTTGGTGATGAACAACTTTGTAGAAGTTGGAGCTCAGAAGTATTGAGATTCAAGTACTGAGGTTTTGAATTGGGGGAAAGAAAGGCTATATTGAGGGGTGGGGACCAAGAGCATCTGACAGGACTAAAGAATTTTCAGTCAAATCAGTTTGGAAAACATTGAGTTAAATGAAATGAGAGGTAAACATGAAAACCCAGTCTAGGACCTGCTAATGAGCACCCAACTCTCTAGGGAGCCTTTTTACTTTCAAAGTCACTTCTTGGGACATTTTTGGAGAAGGCACCATGGCAGTTTCAGCTTCTGCTTGAGCCGTGGTTCTCACACTTGAACGTGTCTAGGTGGCACACGGATTGTCAGCCCGGGAATTCCTCATTTAGTAGGTCTGATTTGAACACTGGTCATTTGCATCTCCAGCCAGTCCCCAGGTGATGCTGATGATAACCACAGGTCCAGGGATGACCCTTCATGAATACTGCATTAGAGAACTATGGATAGGTCACTCTTCTGCTGGATAGAGCCAATGCCAGGAGGTCAGGGTCTAGAATGATGTGCATTTTCTGTACCCTCCAAAGGAACCACTGGTTTAGCCTGAACAAGGGCAGCATGAAGAGAAGAATGGTTAGTAAAAGTGGAGCTCTGCACAGGTGGATGGTCAGAAGACAGAGGGAGCCAATGCCTCCTCCTCTTGGCCTTGGTGATGCACAGAGTTCACTAGGTGATGGTATAAATGACTACCATGGAATTCTTTAGCCATATCACAGAGTACTATGCCATTCTCTGCCTGCAAGCGGCTACCCCCTGTTTATGCCCTCCTGCCTGCCATTGAGGCAGGAAGCCAAAGGAGGGCCAACATTGCCCGAATGGCAGAGCCATATATCCAGCAGAGCTCCAGGCAGAAATAAACTAGAGCTCTGTGAGCACCTGCTACAAAGCATGACCACGTCCAGGCCATCATCCCAACAAACACTCGGCTTCTGCCCAGGAACAAGGGTGGTTTCGGAGTGTGCCTGCCACCGCCCGAACCAAACTTTGAGCAGCAACATCTGGATGCCTTCTCAGCCTCCAGTGCTGCTGCTGCCCTCCCACCATCACCATCATCTGAGTCACTGGACCACAGTCCCAGGCAGGAGACAGGGCACAGCTAAAGAGGAGTCCGAGGCTGGGTGCCTGGAGCTGTGCACTGCTGGAGGCTCCGAGCAGGAAGCAGCCCTGAGCCACTGAGGGAAAGTTTCTGTGTAAAAGAGATTTGCTGCAAGAAACAGGAGACAAAGAACGAGGTAACATCTGAATGGTGATCTCAGTTAGATTTAAGAGAATTTTGCATCTGTGAGATTAGATCAATAAGATCAATAGCCACGGGAGAGAAACAAACTTATTGAGACAGTTTACCTGAGTTGCAAATATGGACAACAGAGTGGATACTGAAGGGAATTAGTGAAGAAAATTCCAATGGGAGAGAGGTACTGGGTACTCAGTGGGTAAGACAAAGGCAGAGAGAATGGGAGAAAAGCGGAGACAGAGGACAACTCTAGAAGTTATTCTTTCCAACAGTGTCCTCAGAAGAGAGACAAAAGGGATAATCGGGCCCGGTTGGTGTGGCTCAGTGGATTGAGTGCAGGCTGGGAACCAGAGGGTCCCAGTTCGATTCCCAGTCGGGCCACATGCCTGGGTTGCGGACTAGGTCCCCAGTGAGGGCCATGTGAGAGGCAACCATACATTGCTTTATCCCTCTCCTTCTCCCTCTCTTCTCCTCTCTCTAAAAATAAATAAATAAAAAAAATCTTTAAAAAAAAAGGGATAATTGGAAGCCATACATTTTATATTTTTTTCTGATGGAAGACTTTAGTCTTTAGATAAAAATATAATCAAGCTATCAGACTTTGATTAGAAGGGACTAATATCTAAAAATACTCTAGTGGAATGCCATTTAAAAAGATAAATTACAAAAGCCATCTTGATAAAACACTGAACCTACAGAAAGTGAAGCAGCTGTTTAAGGAGTTGTTAAGTAGAAGCAGGACCGTGTAATGAAGGAAGGACACACAGCCTGGAACCTGGCTGACAAGATCCAAACCTGTTTCCTCAAATGGAAAAGGGAAACAATAATAATCTCCTTTTCATAGGTGGTTGAAAAAGTTAAATGAGTTAATACATATAAGGCATTTAGAGCAATACTACTCAGTGCTACTTAAGAGTTTGCTAATATTTTGAATAGAGATTTTTTTTACTCCACTCTTCTAAAACTCACTGAAAATAATGAAAAGAAGTAATGATAGAAAAACTCTTTTCAGAAAAAAAACCCGACTTTTTACTTAATAGAGGTTGAACAATTTGGAAAAATACAGACACACATACAAATACAGAAAAGTACAAAAATAAATTCAAGAAGAGTTAGAGACTTAAATATTAAAAATAAAACTTTAACCCTGTTGCAAAAGAATACTGGAAAATACATTAATGACCTCAAAGCTGGGGAAGGCTTTTAAACAAGAGTCAAAAGGTATGGACGAGAGAAGAAACAACTGAAAAACGTCAGACGGTGCTATGTCAAAAGCAGTCATAACACTACAAGTCAAACACTAGAAACATGCATTTATATTAATATCCAGTCACACAAATAACTTCCAATTAATGAAAAAGTAAAACAACCCAATAGAAAAATTAGGCAGAAGAGCTAATAGGCAAGTCACACAAGAGGAAACGCGAAGGGCCAATACACGTGGTGTTCAATCTCCCAAGTTCAGGGCAAGTCAAATTAAAACCATCACGAGTATCATTTCCCACCCAGTGAACTGGCAAGGATGACAATGCCTGAGACTATCGCCATGGATAAGTAGGAACAAGAACCTTGCACACTTCTGTTGGGTGTGTAAATTAGTACATGTGCTTTGGAAAGTACTTTGGCAATGGCTAATATAGCTGAAGACAGATATATCTTAAAACCAGCAATTCCACCTTTAGGTATATGCCCCCAATGATTCCTCACATAAATGCGCAATAAAATATGCACCAACATGCTAATATTCAGTCGTGTTTCTACTAAAGACAAGCTGGGAAAAAGGCCTGTATCCCTACCAGAAAAAAGCAATGAATGGCGGTGTGCTCACATAATGCAGTCCCACACAACGGTGCAAACGGGAACGAGCCAGCGCTCTGGGCAGCAACATGGGTGATCGCAGTGAGTGTTGAGCACACTAAGCAAGCTGAAGAAAAACGGGGTGGCACCACATAGAGGGAGCTTTAAAGGATGCGCTGCAGCACTGTGCTGTTTAACGGCATGTGCACGTGCAGTGTTACATGAGTACAAGGAGCAGGGAAGCGATAAATCCTGGCTTCAGGAAAACAGATACATCTGGAGGCAGGGGGAGTGCACTGAGGGAGGGGACATGAGGTGCTTCCGTGTTTTATTTCCTACGCTACATAGTTGGGGAGATGTTAGACTGTTAAATGATTCTTTATTGATTTTGTTTAATGACAGAGAGGTAAGGAGATTAGATAGATAGATAGATAGATAGATAGACAGACAGACAGATAGAATAGATAGGTAGATGAATAAATAGATGATAGATTGATAGGTCATTAGTTAGCTAGTTAGTTTTTGATTAAGTAGCTGTTATGCAAGGATTTTATGCACTGCCAAATTATCCTCTAACAATAAAGAAAACAAAAAGTCTCAATTTTTTAAGACCTCAGAGACCAAAGTACCTCACAAGCCTCCACTGAGGGAAAGAAAAAGCTACCTGATGATATTTGCCAAACAAAAAGCAAAACTACAGAATTTCTAAAATCACAGATGTGTTTATTTATAATCTTCAAGCAGTATACAAACCTCCTCATTCATTAAGAAAATACTGATAAATTAGGTGACACATTTTTAACACTGAACAAATTGTCTTTAGTACAGAAATAAAGGTAAGTGATACTAAAGCTGCCCTGGAAAATCTGGTATGCAAATAGGCCAATAAAAGTATACGATTGTGATGAAATAAAACCAAAAGTAGCTTCTGTGATGGGGGAACAACTCTCCATCTTTCGAGCCTGCTTGAAATGCAGAGCGTGCACCCAGAACAGACACAGAGCTGGTCTCTGAGAAGCTGGCGGGGAGCTCGGGTGGCTCTGGGGTGTGCTATGCAGTCACTCACTGCTGAGCTTCATATGGAAAAACATGCCACCAACAAAAATCAAAACACATGTTAAACCCTGGGAACATACTTTCAATACATGTGAGAAAGAGGTTTTCTCTTTGTTTACAAAAAACTCAATAATAAGAAGAAGAATACACCAGAAAAATGCACAAGGAATATGAATAGGTAATTGTCCCCTCGAAAAAAAGAAAAAAAATGTAAAGGCCAATGGAGACATAAATATATGATTAACCTTAACTTATCATTAAGGAAATGTAAATCAAAATATGAGTCTTTAAAAAAAAACCCAACTCATTGGTTTGGCCAAACTTACGCATCTGGTGATTCCCAATGGACGTGGCCCCTCGCACTGCTGCTGGTGGGGGTGTAAATTACTGGTGCCTTTCACTTAGCATCTCATTGCCAGGTGACCCTACACACATGCTCTCAGGTTTTCCCATAATACATGGGCCAGACTGGACAGTGCAGTGTCGATAACAACAGTTTCTGTCCTTGGGGGTGTGGGGTTAAGTAAGCTGGAATCCATGTGATGGAATATAGGCAGCTGTTAAAAAGAATGAGGCGGAGCTATATTTGTTATTGTGGGAAAATCCTCAAGATATAGAAAGTTAAAAAAAGGAAGGTATAGAGCAATGTTTCAGTATGATCCTTTTATTTATATAAAGAATGAAAATAATATACACAAAAATGTGTAGAAACCCATTGATGGTTTATACAAACAATATTTTTCTGGAAATAATCATGCATACAAACTACTAAAACTTCCTTTCCTTTGGGGAAAGGGTCTGGAATGAAGGCAGAGAGGTATTTACCTTTGAGTTTCATTACTTTATTTACATGATAAATTATTATTATTGTTTTACTACTCTCTTTACTGTCTGAATTTTCTAAACATGTGTATGTGTTATTTTAAGTTTTGTACTCTTTACAGATTTCATCTGGAATTAGGGAGTGGGATCACGTGCCACTCTTTGATTTCTTCTTTGTGCTTCTTTATATGACAAAAGTCTAACAAATGTTATTTTATGGAGGCCAGGATGTGAGCGGGAGCACTTTTCCTCGGGTAAATGACAAGGCATTCATCACGCGCCGACACTAATACTCTCCTGGCAGGAGGGTGGTCAGGATTAAATAAGATCCTGTTCTAAATCGTTTACTCTGCACCAATAAGCCGCAATAAATGGGAGACACTGTTCACACCAAGGCTACGTACGGTCTTTCCTCTTCCCATGCAGGGGACTCCCTGGGGCCTGACTCTGCCAGTGCCCCAAGTTGACCTCAGGCCAGAGAAAGTCAAGAGCAGAAGGAGCTGGGGAAGGCTTTGCTATCCAGCCTGAGGGCCCTTCCCCGAGAAACCCCCAGGCTCCTTCCCAGTCCCCAGGCCCACACCACGCCTCCACAAAGGGAAAGGGCTGGGGGCCGGGAGGGTTGCGTTCCTCTGTGCTGTCACTCTTTGCTGAGCAAATAAAGCAGCTCTGAACTCCCTCCACCAAGGTAAACAGCATGGGCCAGGTCTAATTGTAGGTGGCACTGACAGTGAGTATTTACTGGTTTAAAAATCTCCAGAGAGCTGCTACTGGGAATGCTTCACTTTATGTCACGATTGTAGTGCTTGCTCACATGAGCCCATGGTGACTATTTCCTCCACAGTCTACGGAATCAGTGGAGCTGTTGGCAAATACTTTGGGCCACCCCACCAGTCTGACCACCGGCATCCTCCCCCTGCTAACTCTGCAGCCAGGGACGCAGAGACTATCACCAGGTGGGCTGCACACCTGGTGAAGACCATGTGTCCACAGCTGCGAGGGCTCCGGGTAAGCAATCCCATTTTGCCAGGATGTTTTGGGAGCCACCTTGCCCCACACTCTCATTTGACAAAGCAGGAAACACAAACCCAGAGAGGGTGAGTAGAGGTTTTCTCATGGCCAGACAGGTAGCTTTGGAAACCAAACCCCAACTCTTGACTCTCAAAATGGTGTGTTTCATTGATCTGCTCTAGAAAAGGCAGAAGCACTCAGCAGACACAGAAGAATGAAGATCACAAGCCAGGAAGGAGGAGGGCAGGACCTGGAATGCAGTTTGATGATCCCTGCACTGGGGCAGATCCTCCAGAAAGTCATTCATAAGCCAGTCCCCTTCAATTCCAATTAGCGTCCCCCCTAACCATCAGCTTTGTTGGTTTAGATTTGAGAAAACTGGTACTTTGTATTTGAAACCCAAACAAACCAACAATAAAAACGTAAATAGGTGCTCTACAGATGTCTCCAGCTGTGGCCAAGGACAAAGTCTAGGTCAACCTCATCCACTGCAGCAGGGAAGCTCTGCTGTGGTCTCGTGTATATTATATAGGCTTTGGGGTAAGATTTTTTTAAAAATGTGAACTTTTTAAAAATCCTCACCTGAGGATATGTTTATTGATTTGAGAGAGAAAGGAGAGAGAGAAACATCTATCGGTTCCCTCCCACATGCACCCTGACCAGGATTCGAACCTAAAACCTAAGTATGTGCCATGACTGGGGATAAAACCACAACCGTCTGGTGCTTGCAGACAACACTCCATCTAACTGAGCCACTCGGCCAGGGCTGGGTATGATTTTTTTTTTCTGTTTTTGAAATTTTTTTTAAACATTTTATTTATTTATTTTTAGAGAGAGAGAAAGGAAGGGAAAGAGGGATAGAAACATCAATGTGTGGTTGCCTCTCGTGCACCCCCTGCTGAGGACCTGGTTGGCAACTCAGGCATGTGCCCTGACTGGGAATCAAACCGGCGACCCTTTGGTTCACAGACTGGCATTCAATCCACTGAGCCACATGAGCCAGGGCAAGATTGTTTTTTTTAAAGAAAGCTTTACATGGCTCAAAATTAAAGTACTGAAACCATAGCTCTAGTGCATCCTAATTATTTACCAAGGAGATGAGAATGAGAGAATTGCTTGGTGGTGGCATTAACCTACAGATTTTATGAGGACTAAACCCTCCTTCCCTGTCCCCCCACCCCTGAGAGGGAATCAGAGAAAGTTACAACTGAAAGAGTGTCCAAGGTCACCTTTTCCAGACTCAGTATTTACAGGTGAGGAAACTGGGGCTGGGGAGGGAAAACACACCGTCCAAGGGCATGGAGGTGCTGACCGATGGCTGTGACTAAACCTTCCCGGGTCAGACAGAGCCCCCCCAGTGCACCACGTGGCCCACAGCCTCCTCCGGGCTGAGGCAAACGGTGCAGAGGTTGACTTCTATTTCAGGGGACTCCAGCTCACCCTTTCTTTTCTCCTCAGACGTACTGGCTGTAATCCCCTTGGAAAGCTGCCCAGAGTCTAACCAAATTCCGGTCTCTGTGATCACCATTTCCGTTCTGCCTCATTCTTGACAGCAGGCCAAGAGGCGTCCTGAAGAAGGCCTGGGTAGATGAGGCAGAGGAGGCAGGTGCTCTTTGCAGGGAGGGGAGACTCCTTCCCTGCCCCAAACGCCCTAGGAGATTAGGGCAGACCTCAGAGGTCAGTCAGAAATCTGAGACTCGGTCAAATCCCCTCTTGTTGTCACCTGTAGACTTACAGTGGGGCAGCCGTGGAGCACCTAAGATCATTTTCCGCTGTTTCTTCCCTCTTCTCACACTCTGCACACACAGCACTTCCTATGCGTGCATCTACATGAGTGGGGAGCAGCGGAATGATGCAGAAAAGCCCTAGCAGTGTACGCAATATGGTGAGGTGTCTTTTCACAGAGATGTTGGCAGTGAATACCTTATTACCTAGAGGTAAATATTTGAGATAAATATTAATACTATCTCTACTTTGCAGGTGACTCAACAGTCTCAGAGAGGTTAGATAGTTATGCAAAGTCACAGAGTGGCCAACCTGTGATTTAGGGTGGGACCTACATTCTCTCGCTCTGCATACTGGGGGCTCCTTTAATTCCCCCCTGCTTCCTGCAAAGCCCTGCTTCCAGCAGCTGTTCCAGTGACCCCGCCTCTTCCCAAACACCTAGGAGACACCCTTCTGACTAAGACAGAGTGGAATACAAATTAAAGAGGAGTGATTTTTAGGGGCTATAATTATTTTGAGACTTTATCTCCCACAGGGAGGGTGATTTAATTTGTGGACTATCATATATTGTATCTCTGAGAAGTTATTGATGAGAGAAGGTTCATAATCAAATTGGGGCCTCTTTTCATTGATTTGGGTTAAGTATGTGTTGTCACAGTGAATAAGGTGGCGTGGCAAATCTGAGATGAGAATACAATATAAAGGGAGTGAAATTGGGCAGAAGGTGTCATGTAGCCTTAGAATTGACTGAGTTAATGGCACGTGGGACTCTGTCCAGATGTTTTCTTCTGGGAGCAAAGCAAGACTGCCCATTCTGGGTCCCAGGAAAAGACCCAGGGAAGCCACAGCTGATGTGGGGAGAAGAGGGCAGCGACCTCGCTGGGTGCATGACATACTCTGATCAGCCTCTAGTCTCCTCTCTTGCTAAGTTGTGGGGGAGAAGTAGCTGCACTCCTGTTAAGAGAACAGAAAGTTGCAGGGGAGCCTATATGGGAAAGTATCTACTTGAACTTGCCCCAGCATAGTCCACTCTTGAGAGTGAGTTCCTGCCATTTCCTCTACCCTCAAATCCACCAGCCCTGGGGCAGAGGCATGGATGCATCTGATAGGCAAGATGTTGAATTGGTCTCCAGGTCCCCACATTCCTCTGTTGGTATGGTGACTTCACTAGAGCACACCATGACCCAGGCTCTTGGTCCACTCCCAGGGGAAGCCCGTGTGCTTCTCTAGCCCTCTCCTGCTGAGGGAGCATCCCTGTCAGCGGCACAGCCAGGCCCTGCCTGCCCCCCACGCCCCACTCTGGGACACTTGACTGTCTTCATTCAGTGGGTGGGTGGGAGGCAGAACATGACCCGCATCAAGACTGCTCAGCTAAGTGCTTTCCCTGCAGGCCCTGCTCCTCCTATGTGGGTTCCCAAGGCTGGATTAGGAATGTGGGGTGCAGGGCCTTCATTTGACCTCTGTGAACTGCATCACAGGACACTATGACCTCCAGTTAGTTTGGTCAAGGCAAGGCATCCACAGGAGAGAGGGGGGCTGGGGAGCATGGCTGTACCCCGGCCCGCTCCACAGATGGGCTGTAGGAGTTCCTCTCCACATAGCATCCCCTTCTTATGCCTGTCCCTGCTCCCTTCCCTTGTCCCTTCAGCCCTGCACTGGAGTGGCACGCCATAGTCACTAGCCTAAGAAACGACACCATTCCTGTAGGTTCTTTAAACCCTAGTTACTTCTTTTTAATAATAGCTTTGTTAAACTCTTCTCAAACCACCCACCTTTAAGGGCACCATCTGTTTCCTTCCCAGACTCTGATAAACCACCCATCTCCATCCTGAGCCTTCCTTCCCTCCCTGTCCAGTTGGGATTCCCTGGTCCATCCTCATAACTGTCGTTGGCATCCATTTCACTCACTGTTCTCACCCAACACAACTACTAGTGAGGAAAACCAACTAGCTGCCATGGAACTTCAGGTGCATTATTTGATTTTTCTGAACCCTAACTTCTTCATTTGAAAAGGAGACTTATAGTACCACTTAATGATGGTTTTTTGATAACCAAATTAATACTTGTAAAGTGTTGAAGATCTTGAGTAGATACACTAAATAATAAGTGGTAGGTACTGCCATTCAAGGCCTGAGCAGGTGAGCCTGGCCCGGCAAAACCACACACAAAATCACGACATGCAAGGGAAGCGTCTACACTCCAGAGCCACACCGACCGTTCAGGTTCGATCTCGGCTCTGTTTCTTCTTAGCTATGTGATTTAGGATAAACTGCTGAACCTCTCACTTTACTCGCCCACAAAATGGGGACGATAGTATAACCTGCCTCACTGGACGGTTGCAAAGATGAATGTAAAGAGTTTAGAACAATGCCTGGAATATGTTAAGCACTATATGTTCACTGCTCAGGATCCCTTAGAATTGGTGACCAAAATTCTTTGAAGGCCCCTTGAGCCTTTGGTAATCCTGCTCTCCTTCCCTTCCACTTCCCTTCCACTTTCCAAATGTCTCCTGGCTCCTCCTGGCTCCTGGGACCTCCAGCCCCTCCTGCTCTTCAGCTGCTCACGGTGCCTTGGACTCCACGGGGAAACTGAAGCAGTAAGAAGCGAACACTCTCCTTTACAGGGAATGTAAATCCACCCTCTCTCTGTGTGCCCTGCTAGTGAAGGGAGCGAAATGCCCTTGTTCCTGTCTGAGACTAACATCCGTCCCCTTTCTTCTCCTCAGCTCCTAAAACTCACACTTCAATTCACATGCCTCTCCATCTCCAAACACAACACTTGCTCTTGACCCCTGTCCCCATCGCACGCACTGCCCCGCTTCTCGGCTGCCCGTCACAGCACAGTTATCTGAAGAGTCCGTAAGAGTAAGTAACCTTCACCTCACACTCCGTTCTCGGTTCTTTCCTGTCTGACTTGTGTATTTATTTCCTCACTCTCTCATTCTTGTCCGCATCAGCCATTGTCTTCATGGATCAAAGGCCCATCCTAATTCAGTATGACCTCATCTTGACTTGACTGCATCTGAAAAAGTCCTATTTCCAAATAAGGCCACACTCACAGGTACAGGAATCAGGACTTCAGCCTATCTTTTTAGAGGATACAGTTCAACCTCTAACAATGGTCAAAAGAGAATTTTATTTATACAGCCCCCAAAGTGCCTCTCCTCTAGTCTTCCTTGTCATCGCTCACCCAATCCCAGAGTCTTGCTCCCTAAGGAATACACACAAAATCTGTCTCTTATCACCCTCTGCTCCCCATCTTTCCTGCTGCCTCCTCATCAAAGCGACCACCCTTCTCACCTGCAACAGGGGGCCCAGCTTTCCTACACACCCTTTACCTACCACCATCTGCTCTATACATAGCATAATTAAAAGTAATCTTCTAAAAATAGACATCAGATCACGCTATGCCTCTTCTTAAAATCTTTCAAGGCTTCTAATGCACTCAGATTAAAAATGCAAAGCCATCTGTGAGACGCTCCACGCCACAGCCCTGCAGGGTCCCAGCCTCGCACCCCTCGCCTTGGATCCATTCTGTTCTCCAGGACGCCCAGCTCATGCCTGTCTTCAGCCTTTGCACTTGCAGTTCCCGCTGCCTGGAGCACTCTGCCCTCAGATCTGTGTGAGCCTGGATCCTTCCTCATCATTTAGGTCTTATTGCCAATGTTAACTCCTAGGAGAGAGCTTTGCTAACCCCCCATCTGCTGGAGGCTCCCCAACATTCTCTATCACAGAGAATATTTTACTTTTGTCATGTGCAAAAGCCATTACATAAAACTATCTTCTTATTCACCTGTTTGACTGCTCTTTATTCTATGCACACCCTGTTACGCCCCAGAGTTTACACGCTACAAGAAGGAAAACCCAGTATCGACAACGGTGCTGGGCGCCTACATCGTACCTACTGGACACTTGTCAATGGGTAAATGAAGTTACTCTTCTAATTTCATCTTCATAAATTCATGCCAATTGCCTTAGAGACCATTAAACCATTAAAACATGCTTGTGTTTTGACAATTTCAACCAGTAATATCTTTATATGTAGGAAAACCTTAATTGGAAAGGGATTTCTTGACCTGAATTATAGCAGCTGCAGTAATAGTCATAATCATAACCACAACAGCTACTATAGTTATTGTTTAACACTTAGGATGTTTATGAGCCAGACCCTCTGTTTTGTAACCATTACCTCATTTAATCTTCATAAAACCTCTGGAGGTGGGCAAGAGTAACCCTTATTTTGTAGTTAAGGAAACTGAATCTCAGAGTCTTAAGATATAATTGCTCCTATTCACATATCTCATTGGTGGATGACCTAGGGCTCAAAAACAAGTTTATTATGGCTAGTGTTAAAAAGACTGACAATACCAAATGTTGAAAAAATTGGAAATGATAGAAATGCCCATCATTTTGCAGACTGAATAAACATACTGTGGTACGTTCAGGAAATGGAGCACTGTACCAAGTGTGAACCACTGGCATATGTAACAACACGGTGACTCTTCCAAGTCTTACAGGAAGTGAAAAGCCAGGCATAACACGGTACACATCATATGCTTCCATTTCTATAAAGACCAAGACCAAGTTCTTTTGAAGGAGACTCCAAGGAAACAGGCAAAACTATCTGATAGTTACAAAAGCAGAACAGTGGTTCCCTCCAGGAATTAAATATATATTGGAAAGGGGATGCTAGGAAATTTTACAGAGTGATGGAAATATTCTATATTTTTATAGGGTGCTGGATAGGGGGTGGTGATGTATAGATAGATGGGTAGATAGATAAATGAGAGATATGATATTTTAGGATTTTGTTATACCTCATTGTTAAAAATCCATGTTTTTGTACAAAATCACTCTTATTTGTACCCAAATTGTAACAACACCAACAGGAAGGCAACTATTCTTAGTTTTCTAGTTCCCTAAATGCCTATATTTAATTAAGTTGACAATCTCAAGACCTGCAGAGCTGCAAAGGAACTTAGAGATGGCCCCCGTTAGAAAAAACAGAACCGACCTGGGAGGAGAAAGTGAGTTGTAAACTTACATTGCTCATAAAGGGCAGGCCTTGCCCAATCAGCCCATCTCCTACCTCCAAGTCTAGTTAAGGTTCTTTCCTCTACGCAGCACTGCTCAGAAAGAGCATCTCTGCCAGCAAGACTACTCACAGAGATTTGGGCTGTAGCTCTGGCAGAGCTGGTCCTTCGATAACAAACAGCCCAGCGGGCTTCCTTCAAAGGCAAAGAATGCCCCCTGGAGCTTCTGGGCAGGAAGGAACAAGGGGGGATTCTGGGCACAGACTGTTGAGCGGCTTCAGAGCAGAGGCTCAGAGGTAATGAAGTTGCAGCCCCTGAGCCTGTTCGCGCTGGGTGAGCGATGAGGACTGGGATTCCACCAGAAAGTGGCAGTGTGCATGCCAGGAAGCAGAGAGGATTCATTTTAGCAGCTGGCCTGAGGACATTTATTCTGCTAATAAACTCAGCACAACAGTGACAAGGAGTTTAAGGCCCAGAACTCCATCTAAAGCAGCGATTTAAGTAAAAGGAATTATTTTCACTGAAAGGTGAAATCAGGCTAAACCCAGAAGAAGTATGATAAATATCTATGTTTAGGAAACCTCTGAGCCACAGGGAAGGACAGCTATTAATAAAATGGTCACCACTTCTAATGTGGCACATGACTGTATTTTACATAAAATATCATTTAATGGAATCTTTGGAAGAACCTCACAAAGGATGTATTCATTATCCCCATATGGCACATAAGAAAAATAAATTCTTCCTCATTTTAAATAACTTGTCCCAAACCTCACAGCTACTACTGTAAGTAGATGGGATTTGAGCAGAATGTTGTTTTACTTCAAAGCCTGTGGTTTTTCAACATCATCAGGCTGCCATGAGAAATAGAAATATAGTCAATTGAAAGACAGTGAAAGTGGTGAAAGCATCAGAGAGATGGGCCAAGGATTCCAGCTCGATGATAAGAAGTGGAAAAAATATTGCGTCCAATATTCTGGGTTCGTGCAACCATTTGGCAACCGCCTCCTCTCAACCTGGAGATCAATCGATTGTGGCTTGTGTGTCTGTCCTGCACATGAACTGGAGAAGGGAAAGACCCTCTGAATCCAGCTGACTGTGGCCTGACCCCATCTCTGAGCCCTTGCCCTGTCCTTTGCTCCCATGTCACCTTCATGATGACTGCATGTCATATGTCAGCATGTCTAATGCTGCTCACTGCATAGCCAGGACCGAGTTCCACCTTCACCACCACCCTACAGTCAGCACGGCACCTGGCACGTGATGGGTGCTGGTTAATTGTTTGTTGAGTTAATTAATGAACAAACGCCAGTTTGTGTTCACGTTCTAATCATTCGAATGTCTGAGTCATAGAAATTCATGCTTTAACAACACTTAGGGACCTGTCAGTGGGTGAGCAAGACCTCCCAAGAAAGATGCCTCCCCCTAAGTTATTCACATAATCATCGTAGCTCTTTAACTCCCTTGAAGTCAAGGTCCAGGGACGTGCATAAAACACAACATTCACTTACTCATTCACTCAGCAGAGTGCTGGGTGAAACTAACACTGAATGCCCCATCTTTGTTTGGTGATGAGACAGATCCAGTTCTCTAGGCGCCATGACACCTTAAAATAAAAAGCCTCTAAATTAAATTAATTTTTCTTTAAAACTAAAGGGAAATAATACATACATAGTTATTGTGAAAATCTACATTCTCCTCAAATTAAATTGTGGTTTTAAAACAATTCTAATGAGAACTATGCATATGTGAACTAAAAACCTAATGAGTTGAGTCTAAAGTCTATCTAGGAAAAATTAATATAAGAGAAAAGCCAAGACATTTTGAAAAAAATGTAATAAAAGAGAACTTATACCAGATATTACATATCATATAAAGCTACAATCATTAAACCAGTACGGTACCAACCTAAGAAAAGATCAATGGAGCAAAATGGAAAACCCAAGAGAAGGATTCTAGTAAAGTTAAGGAATGAGGTTATGATAAAGACGGTATCTGAATCAGTAGAGAAAACAAAGAGAACAAAGGGTACTGGTTATCTATTTGGGAAAATTAAAAGTGACATCTGCAGTTTCTCCTCATTCAGACACATTAGGGTGCTTGTCCAGCCCACACACCCTACTGGAAGCCCTACACTAATTTCCTGAAAAGGAGGGTGGGCCTAGAAAGCCTTGTGTTTTGTATGATATGACCCTCTCTGATTTCCTGGCCAGGGGCAATAGGGACAGAAATAAAAAAAACAGTCAGTTTCTGCTCTCAAGCATATGACTTAAGAGTTTCAAATCCTCCAGTCAAAGTATGTGGACGTGAAAAGTGATCGAGGTGGAGCTGGTGTCCCCGTCAAGATGCCTCAAAGCCGCATGCTTTGTCTGAAGTTCTGTGCACTCCCAAACCATTTATGAGCAGAAACACCTGGTCAGAGAGAGCAGGTCTGTGGCAGAGAGATGAGGCACCAAAGAGAGGCTCTGTGCCCAGGTCCGGGGAGGCCCAGCTGCTCCGCAGCCACCAGATTTCCTGCCTTGCCAGAGGAGCTGCCTTCAACAGTGGGTTTGCGTTTCCCACAAACACACACGTTCGGAGTAGAACATACACCATTCATCAAAACAGGTTCTCGTTATAGTCTGGAATGTCATAGGGGAAAAAATGAGGTTGTAAAAGAAACAGAAGAAAATGTGTGTGCGCCTTTTCCTAATCATGGCTGAGACAGGTTTAAACCTAAGAGCAAAGGTGAAGCACAACAAAAAGAAGGACTAATGGGTCAGATTTTATAAAACTTGTTAGAGTTTTGTGTGTCAGATATCACCACAAATGTCAGCCCGTGTTCATAGCAGCATTATTCACAATGGCCAAAAGGCAGAAGCAACCCAGGTTTCCAACAGTGGATGAACAGACAAACAAAATGTGATATATCCGTACCATGGAATATTACTCAGCCTTAAAAAGGAAGGAAATTCTGACACATGCCACAGCATGGGTCAACCTCGAGGCCATTATGTTGACAGAAAGAAGCCAGCCACAAGGAGACGAGCAGTGAACAATTCTACTTATACAAGGTGTTTAGAATGGCCACATTCACAGACACAGAAGGCAGAGCGGTGGTCCATGGACCCCGGGCAGGAAACGGGTAGTTGTGGCTTCATGGCTACCATGTCTCAGTTTGGGGACATGAGTAATTTCTGGGGACGGATGGAGGGGACGCTGTGACAACAATGTGAATGTGCTTAACGCCACTGACGCGTACCCTCAGAAATGGTTCAGATGGTAAATCTTATGTGCATTTTTACTATAATTTAAAGTTTTCAAAACAGTTAATATTTTTAGTATATACTTAAAAAGTTCTTACAAGTAAAGAAGAGATGAACTTTCTCAAGGAGAAAAGCAGACCATGGATATGAACAGGCAATGCAGAAAAGAAGAAATAAAATGAGACAGGATCTTTTCAGTGCAATATAATGATATATAATAAGAGCCTTAAAAGATGCACACCTTGTGACTTAGTAATTCTACTTACAGCAATCTGTCCAGGGGAATAACTACAGACATAGCAGAGATCATGTACAACGACCATCACCACAGTGTTATTTATAACAGTGTAAAACGAGACTCAAGCTGAATGTGCCCGAATCCAATGGCTGAGTGAAACAGGCTGCTCCCAAAGGCTGGGCGCCGTGAGGTCATGCCACTCCACCTTCCATAGAATATGCTGATACTGTGGGAAGTTCTCATGACGCATCATCGATGAGCAAAAGATCTATAATGAACATATGAGGTACTAACTATATCTTTAAAATTTTTTTTAAATCCTCACGCAAGGATATATCCATTGATTTTAGAGAGAGGCGCATGGGAGAAAGTGTGGGGGGAGAGAGAGAGAGAGAAACATTGATTGGCTGCCTCCAGTACGCACCTGGACTGGGGATCGAACCTGCAACCTTTTGGTGTAAAGGATGGCACTCCAACCAACTGAGCTACCTGGCCACGGCCTCACTACATCTTTGTTTTTAAAAAAGGGGAGGAGGAGAAAGGGAGGGGCATACACAGGGGCCAGAGGATAATTCAGCTGCTCCGAAGGAGTTTGTTGGGATTGTGAGTAATTTTCTACACTTTTCTGTGTTTTCAAGACTTTCTTTAATGGGTAGATTTTTCTTTTATAATAAGAACTAATTCTATATTCAAAATGAGGTACATTCTGATAGAAGGGGGTTACTATGAAATTAAGGGAAAAAAAAGTCACCATGCAGAACGCAGCCACAGCCTCCTCTGACCACCGCCGGCCCCCAAATGTGCTCGGCCTCCCTGCTCCTTGCTCTTCCCTTCTCCTGGCACAGCGATGGGGGCAGCCTCTGTGCCAGCCGGGGAAGCAAGACGGCCCTCGTTCCCTACCACACAGACTGCTTCCCTTGTGTGCTGTTGAGAGGGAAGGAAAACTGTTGGTCCCCTACTTGCTCGGCAGCAACTTCACTGTGCAACTTGAAGGTGACACCCCTGAGGCTTGCGTACAAGTCGGCAGATGGCGTGCCACCCTCCTTGAATGAACAGGAGGGGTGCGGTGCTGTGGGCAGCTGGCTTGCCATGGTCTTCCCCTCAGGGGCAGCATCAAGGCTGGTGGGGCCAGACAGATGGCCACACCCCACAGCTGTCATCCAGGGGGAGGAGGGCTCGCAATTCTCTGTTCATTTAGGGGAAATAAGCCATCAACACCCTCGTCTCCTTGGGTGTGAACTTTAAACAAGATGTTCCAACGGCAGTGGGTCGAGGAGGCTACTTTGCTGTGGCTGGGAAGAGAGTACAGTAATCGTGTAGGAAAACGACCGCCCTGGGACCTGGCCTCATGCAAGTGAGACGGCAGGCTGGTCAGGAGAGCCCAGAGGGTTCTCACTGGAAGCTGCCACCTTCCCAAGCTGGGCTGGGTGTGGTTCTGGTGGCCTGCGGTACTGCTTCCAGCTCCTGTGATGCGGACTGCTCAGCCTGACCCCTGAGTTTGCACCACCAGGAAAGACGGAACTAGTGGGCTTGTGCTCATTAAGCCAGTCCTGTGGGCCTGGAGCCTGCTGGGCGGAGCCTGTTCCTTCCCAGCCCTGACCTCAGATGGAGGTGTAGCATTTGCACTCCCCACCCCGTCCACAAATGGCAGGAGTTTTGTAAAGTGCTTTGGCCAGCAAGAATGATTCAGTGCCTCATCAGAGCTATTCATTCAGAGGTGCTGGGGGTCTTCTCCTAAAATGCTTCTGGGGGAGACATCCTGCCTGAAAAAGAGTCAGAAAAGGATAGATAGGGCTGGGAAGGGTCAGAGTTAGGAGTGGAGGGTTAACTGAGGCCAACTGAGCTCCCCCAGTCCCACCAGACTGAAACCCGATGCCTGGCAAACAGGCACTCAGCAAACAGGAATGTTCTTCTGACCCTGTCTTCCTTACTGCTCACAACAGCCTGAATGAAAGGTATCATCACACACATTCGATCAGGGAGAAATCAGATTCAGAGAGAGTAAGCAAATCACCCACAGCCGCCCCGCTACTGAACAGCAGTGCTTTACATCCATCATCTTCACATTCAGTCACGCGCTGGCCACGCTCCTGAGCTTGTTCAAGAAAATGCAGGTTCGGAGCTTCCTGCATGAGTCCAGACAGAGACGCGGGTCTGAGGCTGTGTGAGATGCACTCCCCCACACCTCCCACACTGAAGCAAAGCATGGGTTAAAGCCCTGGTGCTCAGGGCTCCCCATGGCTTAGGAAGACCAACACGGTAGTGTGACGGGTGCTTCTGGCCTCATTCTCAATGTTGAAAAAGAACTGGTCTATTTTGAAATAAAAATAGCATATGTTAACCAAGAGAAGCATACACCTGATTTTACAGATTTGACGAACCTCAATTTCCTGGAGCAACCTCAGGATAACAAACAAAAGCTTGTCTCAGTTTCTTTGGGGCTTGAGAACAGATGGATCTGCAAACAGCCCCTGGGCTCTGCCCTCGCACTAAGCTTTGGGGTGCAGGGGCCTGGGATAAAAGCTCTAAATCAGCCTCTCTGGGGAGGTTTAATAAGGGCTTCACCCTAATGTGTTAACAATTCAGGGCTTAATACATGATACGTCCTGTAATTGTGTGCACTTAAAGGGGTATAATGCAATAGTGTCCTGGATAGAATCCCTTTATGTGTGCGTGGCGGGGAGCCGGGGGTGGCAAGGTCGGGGGGACTTTTTCATTTTGCTCTAAATCATGACCCTACTTGGCTTCCAAATAAAGCTGGCTGCCAGCACTTTTAAGGAAAGTTCCATGATGAAACATATTCACATCTCAAGGCTCAATGGCACACAGACTGAGAAGAAAGAGAGCCTTCAGCCCCGTTCCATTTAAAAATGGCTATTCTGTTTCTAGAGGGAAGGAACAAATGAGGAAATCACTGTGTGAGTATGCAGGAGGCACGTGCCCACAAACAAGGCACAGACCATCTGGTCCCATTAGCGGCTGTGCCCTCTGAACTGCACCCCATGGACTGAGACACAGCTGCCTTGGCAACTGTGTGAGCAACTCGGGGCCTCTCCAGTCTCTCCACGCCCAAGGCTTCCGGTGTGACATCAGAGGCATTAACAATGCAGTCGAGATGCGTCTCATTAATTTACTCCCATCTTCCCTCTGCGCCCCAACCAAGAATGTGGAGCAGGGGAGACCCTGCCTGGTGGATGACCTTGCTGAGACGAGGAGGAGCCCCTGGTGGGGTCTCTGCTGCTCTCTCCTGTGTGGTGGTAGCCTGTGCAGGAGGAGAAAGTGGGGCAGTGGGAAGACCTGGCTACTCAAAGCAAGGTCCCTGGGGCAGCAACAGCAGCAGCCTGCCCTGGGAGTCTGTTGGAAATGCAGATTCTCCACCCCAGACCTACTGGATCAGAATCTGCACCTGAACAAGGTCCCCAGGTGATTTGTAGGCATTCCATTTGAGAAGCATTAGTCAGAACAGGGGTTCTGTACCAGGAGTGATTTTGCCCCTACAGGAGATATCTGTCAATTTCTAGAGACATTTGTCAGCCTGGAGACATTCTCGGTCATCACAATCGAACAGGAACAGGGGAGGCAGGGGTTGCCAGAGAGGCCAATAAATATCTGACAACGCACAGGAACAGAATAGGAACCCCCACCCCCAGCAACAAAGAATTATCCAGTCCAAATATTAATAGTGCTGAGGTCAAGAACTCCCTGGGGCAGAGTTTTCTTAGGAAAAGGAGAAGTACATTGGGATCTGTTCTCTTTTCCTTTCTTCCTCATAGTTCACCTGAAATTATTTAAATATGAATTTATACAACATGCCCAGGGACAACACTATAAACAGATGTCTCCTTCTAGCATTTAGTCCCAGAAGGCAGGAATGATGTCTTCCATTTCAAAACAACATTAAAATCTAAATTATGAACAGATAAATGATCTTTCCTCCATTCCTCAGAGCATCTATTACATCTTCATGCTTATCATGGTGCCCTGGGAGCACACCCATGTGGATCCAGGAGTCCCTGTGGTTCCAGGTAGACCTGTTGTGTGGTTGTTCCTGAGCCAGAGGTGGAATGACTGCACTGAACTCAGTTTAGATGCCACCTCAGTCTGGACACTTGCCTTACCTGTTGGTCACAGTGCCCCAACAATGGTTCAAGCCATGAAGGCAGGTTTCTGTCACAGATGGACCCTTTTCAGGGTCAGATTCTGGAAGAACCAAACCAAAATCCTCAAGTCTTATTGATTCTTCCTTCTTGTATCTCAATCCTATCCCCTCCTCCTTAAGTCCTCTGTCAATCATGTCCTACCGGACCACTAAAATATTGTGCCTGCTGATTTTTATGCCTTTGGTCTTGCCCTTCTCCTTAGTCAATCATCACAGGGTAGTCAGAACAATCTTTAGCATATAAATCTGGTCATGCCATTCTTTGGCTCAAAACTCCTTAAACGGTTCCCTACTCAGTAAAGGATAAATACTAAACTCCTTAGCACTGCATCAGATATTATCCAGACTTCATCTCCTGTCACTTATCTTTGAGTATTCAAAGGTCAAAGTGATGTGTAATTATCTAAAAACAATGATCTTGGGTGTCTTATTGTTACTCATTTTTTCCTTTTTCCTAGGCTACTTAGTCCTCAAAGTGCCAACCCTGAAGAATTCTTCTAATCCTTAGTTCCAACTTAAGTCTCACCTCCTCTGTGAAATCTACCCTGATCCTTCCGACGGCTACAATTCTGCCTCTTCTATCATTCCTTAGTTGTGTCTTCATTATAGCAATGATCAAATTTTATTACAGTTGTTTTGTTTGTGCGTCTCCACTTCGTCAGACCCTGAGCTCCATAAGGATAAGAATCATATGCTTCTTTGCATCCCCAGCCCCTGGCACAGGTCCTAATACACTTCAAAGGATATTTGTTGAATGAATAAAACAGTTCAGTAAGATGAAATCATCAGTGTCATACGAAAGAGGAGGATCCAAAAAATGTATCCTGTGGTTACAGTACAAAGGCATAGTGAAGACCTACAAAGTAAAAGGAATCAACAATGATCCATAGGTTTTTGAGACTTGAAAAGTGGTACTTTGGTGGGGAAAAGAATAAGGAAGTCAGAAAGAGATATAGCTTTAAGGTTAAAGATGATATTTAAGTTTTAAGGGGGACATCTGTATGGAGATATTCACCAGAAAGTTGGAAATGTAGACACAGAGCAGAGGCAAGAAGGCTGAGCTGAAGAAATGGATTTGAATGGGACCTGCCTAGAGGTTACAGTGAGACCCATGAGAACAGAACATATTAATAAGGGAGAGAGGACGGTGAAAGAGCAGGTGAAATTTTTTAAGTTAAATTTACTGGGGTATTATTGGTAAATAACATTGAATGATTTTCAGGCATATAAGATTATAACATCTATATATTCTATTGCACGCTCCCCATCCAAAGTCTGGCTTCCTTCCATTACCATATGCTTGACCCACTTACCCACGTCACCCTCCTCCCACCCTCTCTCCCCACTAAGGACCACGATTTTGTAGTCTGTATCTTTGAGTTTGTTTGTTACTCCTGGTCTTAGTGTCCACATGTAAGTAAAATCATATGGTTTTTGTCCTTTTCCATCTGACATTGCTTTTTTCTTTTTAATTTTATATTTCAATTACCGTTGACATTCAATATTACTGTATAATAGTTTTAGGTGTGTAGCACAGTGGTTAGACACTTATATAATTTACAAAATGATCCCCCAATTAAGTCTAGTACTCACCTGGCACCATACATAGTTATTAAAATATTACTGACTATATTCCCTGTGCTGTACTTTATCTCCCCATGACGACTTTGTAACTACCAATTTGTACTTCTTAATCTCTTCCCTTCTTTGACCTAGTTCCCCAAACTCTGTCTCATCTGGCAACCATCAGTTTGTACTCTTTTTCTATATTTTCCTGTTTTGTTTGTTCATTTATTTTTTTCTTTAGATTTCATGTAAAGTGAGATCATATGGTATTTGTTTTCCTTTGTCTGACTTATTTCACTTAGCATAAAATACTTTAGGTCTATCCATGCTATCTCAAATGGTAAGATTTCATTCTTTTTATGGCTGAGTCACATCCCATTGTATGTACCTACCATAGCTTCTTTTTCTAGTCATGTATTGATGGGCACTTAGATTGCTTCCATATCTTGGCTGTTGTAAATAAGCCTGCAATAAACATAATGGTGCATATATTTTCAAATTAGTGTTTTAGATTTCCCCATATAAATACCCAGAAGTGGAATTGCTGGGTCATCAGGCAGTTCCATTTTTATTTTTGAGGTATCTTTATACTGTTTTCCATAGTGGCTACACCAATTTGCATTTCCACCAATAGTGCATGAGGGTTCCTCTTTTTCCACATCTTTGTCAACACTTGTTTGGTGATTTATTGATGATCATCATTCTGACAGGTGTGAGGTGATACCTCATTGTGATTCTAGTTTGCATCTCTCTGATGATTAGTGACATTGAGCATCTTTTCGTATCTACTGGCCATCTGTATGTCCTCTTTGGACAAATGACTATTCAGGTTCTTTGTTCATTCCCAACTGGACCATTGTAGATGTATTGGGTGTTAAGTTGTACAAGTTCTTTATATTTTGGATAGTAACCCCTTATAATGTGTCATTGCTGAATATCCTCTCCCATTCAGTAAGCTGTCTTTTGTTGTGCAAAATGTTTTAGTCTGATGTAGTTTCATTCATTTATGTTTTTGTTTCCCTTGCCTGATGAAATATATCAGAAAAAAATTTTCTGAGACCAATGTCAGAGAGTTTACTATGTTTTCTTTTAGAAGTTCTGTGGTTTTGAGTCATACATTTACTTCTTTCATCCATTGTCAGTTTATTCATACATATATTATGAGGAGGAAGACTGAATCAAGAAGAAATAGAAAATCTGAACAGACCTGTTACTACCAACGAAGTCCAAACAGTCAGCAACACCCCCGCCTCCAACAAACAAAAGTCCTGGACTGGATGGCTTCACAGGTAAATTTTACCAAATATTCACAGAAGAATTAACATCAATCCTTCTCAAACTACTCCAAAAAATTCAAGAGAAAGGAAGACTCCCAAGCTCATTTTAGAAGGCCAGCATCACCCTAATTCCAAACCCAGATAAATACACTACCAAAAAAAATATATAGGCCAATATCTCTGATTAACATAGATGCAAAAATCCTCACCAAATGTTAGCAAACCAAATTCAGCAATACATTAAAAAGATCATACACCATGATCAAGTGGGATTTATTCCTCAGATGCAAGGTAGGTTTGATATCTACAAATTAATTAATGTGATACCCCACATAAAACAAAATGAAGGATAAAAATCATATGATCATAGACACAGAGAAAGCATTTGACAAAATCCAGCATCTGTTCATGATTAAAAAACTCTCAGCAAAGTGGAAACATACCTCAACATAATGAAAGCCATATATGACAAACCCAGAGCTAACATCATACTCAACAGGCAAACCTAAAAGTGTTTTCCTTAAGATCAGAAACAAGAAAAGGTTGTCCACTTTCACCACTTCTATTCAACATAGTACTGGAGGTCCTAGCCACAGCAATCAGACAAGAACAAGAAATAAAATGCATCCAAATTGGAAAGGGAGACATAAAACTGTCATTATTTGCCAACGAGATAATACTATAGAGAGAACACTACAGATCCCATCAAAACGCTATTAGAATAAATGAATTCAGTAAACTAGCAATATGCAAAATTACTATTCAGAAATCAGTTGCATTTTTATACATCAATAATGAACTATCAGAAAGGGAAAATAAAACATCAATCCCATTTACAATTACATCAAAAAATAAATATAGGAATAAATTTAACCAATGAGGTAAAACACCTATACTTATAAAATTATAAGACATTGAAGGAATAGATGAAGATACAAATAAAAGCATATCCCATGCTCATAGATAAGAATAAACATTGACAAAATGTCCATTACTCAAAGCAATCTACAGATTCGATACAGCCACTATCAAAACACAAATGGCATTTTTCACAGAATTAGAACAAATAATCCAAAAATTTATATGAAACCATATTAGACTCAGGACAGCTACAGCTTTTGGTGATGTTATATATTTTTTAACATCCTAAATTGTTTATGAGGTGAGAATTTTACGAACATTACTTCTACGAGTGGTAATGGTGGAGCTGGAGAGGACCACGCCTTCTCCAGGCTGCACAGTGAGAACATGGACAGTGTGGTGGGACCTCGGCCCTGTCCAAGGCCACGGTTCTTGCTACCCGCAGAGGGCAGCCCTTCCCTCTCTGCCTGTGCGTGTGGAGCACTGTGGTGATCCACTGGGTGTCAGGATCCCTTCTGATAGCCTCATGGATGGATCAACGAGGATAACCTCAAAGAATCTGCACATGAAAACTTCACTAACCCAGTAAGAACTCAGGATGCACAGACCCCAAAGTGGTGTTCAGCCTGCCCCTCAGCAACAAACTAAGAGCTCCCAGCAAACATTAGCTGGTTAACACCATGACAGACAGCTTACTGTAGGTCGCGCCCTTAGGAAGAGGGTGTTTGCAGCCACCACTGTGCACATGAATCCTATGTATGACATAACCTGGCTTGGCCTTGTATCCCAGCCTGAGCACTTTACCAAGTGGGTGGGACAGGGGACCCTGTGGAGCGCAGAGAGCAGCGCAGCCTGAGAAGGAAGTGCATTACATGGGACTGCTTCCTCCTCCATAGCTCTTGGGAGGACCTGTAACTGCTCACCTTGGCTTACCTGACGGCTGCAGCCGGATGGAAAAGAAGAGCCTTTCTCCGCCCAACCCCCTTTTTTGGATAAACATTGGAATTCAGAGAAGTGAACAGTTCTTACTAGCTTGATCCACATTGCTCATGGTTTTCAAATTCGGTTTTTCAAATTCGGTTTTTAAATTCAAATATCCTGCCCTGACCTACATCTTTGGCAAACTGAAGGGTGCTAACCCCATGTTTCTGTTTCAGTATGGCAGTCCCCAACCTGCATTCCACCAATTATATTCATATTCTTTCTTCTTGACATGTGGTAACCAGAACCACATAGAGCTATTCAGCTGCTAACGAATAACAGTTACTTAAGAAAAGAAGGACATTGTTTTCCATGGTGAAAAGTAAGTCATTTATTACCACACTGGGAAACAAATGCAATGCCAAAGAAATATTCACTTAGATAAGCAAAGTTATGTTTTGACATTCTCCTTGGGGTTGTGCTTGGGTCCTGCGAGACCCCATTAACAGCTCCTGAGAGAAGGCACAGCGCAAGGTCCATGCAACAGCTTCCATGCTTGCTCACATTGACTTCCCACGTGCTTCATTTTCACCTGCCTCAAATCTAGTCATTTGAAACTTTTAATTTGAATGCTCACTCCTTATTTTTTAAAATCTCTTTCTATTACTTCCTTTGCACCCAGCTTAGCAGATAGTTGAAGCTGAGTGACAGGCAGAACGTGCTGGGCCAGCATAGATAGTGGAAAGCACTGGGTATGGGTGAACACAGGTCCTCTTAGCACTAAGGCCTGAACATCCCCCTCCATGCTGCTCAGCTATAGGACTCAGGCCCAGGGAGGTATAGTCCTTGGCATGTAGTTTCCTTCCAAAGTGTGGACCCATAAAATTCATACCAGAAATAGCTTTTATCGCTCCTATGTAGGTAGGTGAAAAAAGCCTACTCTTTGACTTTGTGCCTACCAAGCACGGTAACCATACAAATAACCCCACACTAGTGTCCTTACTCCAGAACCGACTCCAAGAGATGTTAACCCGAGGGGCTACAGGTCTAAGCCACAAGCTGATGAATAGTTTCCTTCTGACCCAGTGTGAGCTGCAACATGAACAAAATAATACCAATGGGTGGTAGGTTAGGCCCGGTTCTGTTGATGATCCACAATGAAGAGACGTGATGGAGAAATCAATAATAAATTAATGGGGTGGTACCTCTAGCAAAGTTATCATAGCCAGTCAAGGTTTTACGCTTCTTTGAAAGGTACAAACAAATTTACCTGACAGTGTGCTCCTCCAGTGTTCAAAATTTAACCAAAGGGCCCCAGGCCACACATGGCCATTAGCTCATCATATACTCTGGTGTAGGGCCTCTTTCTTTACGACATGTCAAAGCCTGCAGGCACTACATCGGGGATGAGTAAACCGAAGTGTGCCCCTCTCCATAGTGAAGGCAGAGCCAGATGAGTAGGAGAAGCAAAACCGCGGCCAGCTCTCCTGATTTCAGTTCTAATATTTGTATCTGTGTTTGTTCTACTCTTTTCATCAGTGTGAAGAATAAGTTTCTCACAAAATAATCACATGGTTTGGAAATGAGCAATCTTGATACAAACATAAAGGATATCTTCTATTTTACTACTTAGTATTTCAAATGTTAAAATATACAGATTGGGTAGATTGCTAAATATAGGCTCAAAAGGAACTGTTTCTCTTTAAAAGGAAAAAAAAGATAGGGGGAAAAAGCTTAGGCATTGCAGAGCACCAACAGAATAAAAAATAAATAAAATTTCACTCATGAATTCAGACCAACAGTGAAGAGGTCCATTGGGATCATAGAATATTTTAAAGAAATTATATGATTATATAATTATTATTTTTTTAAAGATTTTATTTATTTATTTTCAGAGAGAGGGAAAGGGAGGGAGACAGAGGGAGAGAAACAGCAATGTATGGTTGCCTCTCACATGGCCCTCACTGGGGACCTGGCCCGCAGCCCAGGCATGTGCCCTGACTGGGAATCGAACCGGGACGGTCTGGTTCCCAGCCCGCGCTCAATCCACTGAGCTACACCAGTCAGGGCCGATGATTATATAATTATTTAATTAAGTAGTTGATTCAAATAATTATTTGTTTTCAACAAATATGGTGATAAGTGTCATTAACTAACCAAGAATTGTCAAGAAGGTCTTTGAGGCATGCTTCAATAAAGACAAAAATTATTTATATCCATATATAAATGATTTTATATATCTGTATCTTGTAGGCACATGATTATTGTTAAATTCTGGAAGATTATATTCTCTTAAGGAGGGATAACACCCCTATCCATGTTTATATAAACGAACAACTTACAAAATCTTTTCTGGTCCCATAAATAGGGCAAAGCTTAGCTTTAACCTAGCTCCGGTCCAGACCTTCCCAAATATCAAAGCAATGAAGCCCAAGTAAGTGTGATTTCACCATATGTACTCTCAACGTGTGGAGGAAGTGGGGGGCGGGGCGCTGGTTAAATCAGCTAGGACACATTTTCTATGGCACTATTATGCAGTACAGAGCCACTATATTCTGCAAACAAAATAAAATTTTACATCCTGTTATGGATCACCAATTAGCCCTGCTAGTCTGAAAAAAAAAAAAACGTTTACCTTCAGAGGTTAGCTCCGTGTTTTGGTTTTATACGTCCCCATGATCTTTCTTTCTAGGTCAAGCCAGTTCATGAAAGGAGTGGGGTGGGTGTTGGTGGAGGAGAGGTGGGATGGGTGACCGGAGAGGAGCCCCATGAGCACAAGTCAGATGCAGCACTGTGTGCTGTGTCCTTGCTGCCGCCCATCAGGGCTCTGGAAGCAAGGGTGTCCACTTTCACCCTTGGACACAGTTCTCCTTTCCCTGAACCCACTCCCACCGTCACTGGTAGGTTCTGGATCTTTCCTGCATCCACCTATGCTGCTTTGATTTTCTTCATCCCCTGCTCCCTCCTTCAGAGTCAGACTGGCTTTGTATTCCAGCTTATAATTTCCTTTCTTTTTGACCTTTGGGCAGGTTACTTAAGAATTCTCAGCTACTGTTCCCTCATCTATGAAGTGGAAATAATAAGATCTATCTCATCAAGTTATTGCATTATTAAAATATGACGTGGAATATGGAATATAGGTTCTGGAACACATTAGGTTCTCCCTTAGAGTATAACTGAGAACATCCTCTCCAGAGTGAACAAACGACCTACCAGACTGTGAATCCGAAGGCCTGTTCCCAGACCTCCTGGTGTTCACTGTCAACCACCCTGGCCTTTCTCTGCCCCCTGGTAGAGGACATTCCCTTCCACCTCTCTGATTGCTCTTGCTTTACCATCTAATTTTGTTTCCTTTTCCTTTTCTCCTGCCAATGTAGATAACCCTCAAGGCTTCGTCCTCACTCCTCTACTGGCATCCCATTTTTTCCCTCAAAAGATGACATTCAATCTTTAGTTCCAGCCCTGACCTCTACCCTCAGTTAAGTTTCCAACATCCTTATGAATATCCACATGTGGAGGACATGTCATTACCATCTCAAACTCACACACATGAACTCTGGGGCTATGGTATGATTTAAGTTAGAGTTTCACCTCTGTGAGAGGGAAAGGCATCATTGCCCCGCACAGAGTAACTCACTGCATCAAATGGTACAAACTGAGTAAGTATTCATGGGAATATCATCAGTGTCCTGACTATACCTTGGATATGTGATTGAATATCAAATGAGTATATCAATTCATCACATCAAATTATATGTAATATCATAAATATATCATGATTGGATATCGACTTTATCATTGAGACTAAGGTGAACATTTCCACTCATATCAAATAAACTTTTATGGGCATAAGTGACAATTATTTCATCATAATGAAATATTATTCTAGACTACAAAAGACAAATGTAGGATGGCATATTATTTGGGGAAGTTATTTTCAGTCTTCTTTAATTTTCTCCAGAAATATTGATTTACTGGTTTATCTTAGATGATTCCATCTCAGGCTGAATTAAGATTTACTTTACTAGTTTAGAATTTAGAATACGCTCAAACAGAACCAAAATTTCAAAGTAAAACTAATTCTTCAAGCAATCATCTGTTTTTGCAATAGCTGAAAGTCCTTTTTAAATCATTCTTTAGATCTTAAGACAATTTCAGAGAGGCAAAACTTCTTGGACACACACGAATACAGATGTAAACATCCTTAATAAAATACCAAATCCAGCATCATCTCAATAGATGCAGTAAGAGCATTTGACAGAATCCAACACCCTTTCATGATTAAAAACACATCACAAACTAGAAACAGAAGGGAAGGTCCTCACCTGATCAAAAAACCACCTATGAAACACTCACAGCGAACATTATACTCAACGGTGAAACAATGAATGTTCCCCATTGGATCAGAAATGACATCAGTGTCCACTCATAGCTTCCATTGTACTGGAGGTTCCAGCCAGGACAATTAGACAAGAGGAAGAAGAAAGGAAGAAATTAAACTACCTCTATTTCCAGATGCCATGATTGTGTGTGTGTGTGTGTGTGTATGTATACACACACACACACACACACACACAAACATTCCTAAGGAATCCACAAGAAAAACTACTAGAATATACAAGTTTAACAAGATTGCAGAAGATCAACATATAAAAATAAATTATATTTCTACACACCAGCAACTACGATGAACTTTGGGAAGGTTACTTAATATTTCTGAGCCACTGTTTCTTCAAACAATCTGAAATTAAAAATAAGAAATCAGTTATATTTAGCCCTAGCTGGTGTGGCTCAGTGGACTGAATGCTGGTCTGTGAAGCAAAGGGTCGCTGGTTCCATTCCTAGTCTAGGGTACATGCCTGGGTTGTGGGCCATATCCCCAGCGCGGGGGTGGGGGGAAGGCGTATGAGAGGCAACCACACACTGCTGTTTCCTTCCCTCTCCTTCTCCCTTCCAATCCCTTTCTAAAATAAATAAATAAAATTTTTTTAAAAAATTTAAAAAGAAATCAATTATAGTCATAATAACACAAAAAATACTAAACAACAAAGAAATGCAAGACCTTTACCCTGAATACTATGAACATTATAGAAAGAAATTAAAGTAGACCTATGAGTAAAGTGGAAAGACATCCCATGTTTATGGACCAGAAGACTTAACATTGTTAAAATGGCAAAATTTTCCAAATTGATTTTCAGCTTCAATGTAATCCCTATCAAAATTCCCACTAGCTTTAAAAAAAACTGACAAACTGATTCTTTAAAATGCATATGAAAATGCGAGGAACTAGAATAGAGCCAACCCAATTTTGAATGTAAAAAAATCAAAGTTGCGGGACTCAGACTTCCTAACTCCAAAAGTTATTACACAGCTACAGGAAGTAAGACAATGTGATACTGAAATAAAGATAGACCTATAGACCAGGAAATTAGAAAACAGAGTCTAGAAATAAATCTTTACATTTATGGTCAAGAGTTTTCTTTTTCAACAAGGGTACCAAGAAAGTAATCTGAAGGACAAAATGAACTTTTCAAAAATGGCTATCCACATGCAAAGAATGAAATTGGCTCAAAACCCAAGTGTAAGAGCTAAAACTATAAAACTCTTAGAAGAAAATAAAGGGAGTAAATCTTAGCAAGCTTGGATTACACAAAGGCTTCAAAGATACAAGTCCAAAAACACAAGCAACTAAAGAAAAAATAAATAAAATCTATTTCCGCATACTTGGAAACTTCTGCATTTTAAAAGACAGTCTAAGAAAAGTTAAAAGACAGCCCACAGAATGGGATAATCTATTTGCTAATCCTACATCTGACAAAGGACTTATATCCAGTTACATAAAAAAACCTTTCAACTCAGAAATAAAAGACAACCCAATTTAAACAATAAACAGAGGATTTAAATAGATGTCTCCAAATAAGATATACAAATGGCCAATAAGCACAGGAAAAGATGCTCAATGTCACTAGCCACTGGGAAAACGCAAGCTGAAATCCAAATGAGATACTACTCCACACTCACTAGGATACTATCTGCAATCAAAAGACAGATGAACAGCAAGCACCAGTGAAGAGGCAGAGAAATTGGAACTCTCTCCCACTGCTGGTGATGCGATCACTCTGGATGGCAGTCTAGCTGTTACTAAAAATGTTAAACCCAGAGTCACCATGGGACCCAGCAATTCTACTCCAACTTTTACACACAACTGAAAACACATGTTCATACAACCTGTACAGAAATGTTCATAACAGCGTTATTCATAATAGCCCCAAACAACCCCAATGTCCAGTAACTGATGAGTAAATAGTTAAAATGTGGTTTTCCATTCAATAGAACATTATTGGCATGAACTTTGGAAACATGCTACATGAAAGAAGCCAGTCACAAAGGACAATGTATTGCTTGAATCCAGAATATTCCAACTCATAGATTTCTATCCGAGTGTCAGGGCTGAGAGAGGGTGGGGGGACATAAAGAGAGACTGCTAATGAGAACAGGGTTTCTTGGGGGGTTGACGAACATGTTCAAACTCTGACTGTGGCGATAGTTACACAACTCTGAACATACTAAAAACCACCGGATTATGCGCCTTAAGTGAGTGAACTGTGTGCTATGGAAACTGTATCTCGATAAACCCATTTACAAACATGTTAGGTACCTTATTTACTTATCACATCAAAAGCTGCAGAGGCAAACCCAGCATCCACTGAAAAGGGATGTAATGACGGATGCTACTTCTGATGCTCTAAGGGCTAATACTGAAGTTTGGGACACTAATCGATGGTATTGTGCCTACGCCTGTTCCAATCCTGCTTCATCCCATCTGCCCTGCTCCATGGGAGGCTCATGATGGCCAATAGCACATGAAGAAAAGGGGCTGCTTTAGTAACTGGGCTTGTGCCCAGAGCCCCCTTTTAGAACTCTTTACTAAGAGGGGCTCATCCCAGTGAATGACTATTTCCTAAGAGCTTGTTAGAAATGCAAGGTCTCAGACAAACCAAGACTCGAAGAATGAGAAAGTCTAGTAGGGGGCCAACTGATCCATTTACCAGAATTTACCAGATAATGCTGATACAGAGTAAATTTAATCTAAAGCCAGGAGACCCATGTCTCAGGATCCCACAACCGCCTGGCCAGGTCCCCAGGATAGGAAAGCAAAGAAATGAAGGCAATGCTTTAATTTCTATGCATGAGTGGGCTGACCGTTTCCTATGCCCCATCTCACATTCTCTCGTCCTTCATTTTTGCCTGGCTGCTACAACAGCAGCTGGCTGGCTGCACACAGGTGTTTCTGGAGTGCCCCTCACCCCAGCTGCACCCAGCACCTCTTGCTTTCTGCCCTGGGGCTCTCTGCACTGCTGCTGGAGCCTCTCAGCACCTATGCAGACCTGGAGTGAGGGGATCTAACTTCCTTTGGGTGTGGGATTCGGGAGACACGGTGGTTTGGCATCTTAGGCAGATACTTGCAGAGTCCTTTCCCATGTTCTCAGTAAGCCCAAGTTCCCAGCATCCACAGTTACAACCAGCATAGTAACCCCTGGATTAGCTTTCTCTCCTTCCTCATCTGCTTCCTCAGTCCTCCAGCCCATGGGACCATGCCCCTAAATACACTATCCCCACAAACCCTTGTTTTAGGCTCTCCTTCTGGGAGACTTCTAAGCTCACTGATCCCTGTGAACATGGGCTAAACGTGGCCACCCACTGGACACCGTAATGTCAGCTCTCTCCTCCCAGGGAGGGTCAAGGAGGTTGAATGGAAAGCTTAGCCCAGCGTGAGAAGAGGAGCCGAGGGCTCCACACTCCCCTTTCCGGATGTCGACAGTGGGGAGACACACAATTTTCAGTTGCTAGCTTAAATAAATTATTAATTTGTCTCCTAGCTAAAATCACATACAAGATTCAGGGGAAAGGGAACTGGGCTGTGAGTCGGGGCTCCAGCTGTGTGACTCTGGGCACTCGCTCACAAGCGCTACTGGGGCCAGTTGATGCGTTTTTTGTCTTTTGCTGCACGCAGTTGTGGGTGCAAGTATTTCAGTCTCCAGGTCCGTAAAATGTGAGGGCTGGACAACAAACCCAAACTGTCCCCAGTTCTGTTTCTGAAGAGATGGGCAGTTCGTATGGTTTAAAAAATACACAGGAAATGGGTTTAAATATATACTCAAAATCAACATCAGCCCAGTCCTGTGCTGCCTCCTTGCTACCCCTAACAGGTTGAACTTTCCAGAACCAAGGCCTTGCCCATGGTTCCAATAGCCAGTATTCATAGCCCACTCCTACACAGAATAGCCCTTGTATAAATATTTGTGCAATGAATGTGTCTCTTCCCATGAGAAATAAAAATTGTAATTCCTATCAGAACCCAGGTCTGTCTTATACTCCAGCATAGAGGGTTGGCTGTTTCTTTTGGAGTGACCCTCTAACTTGTACTTACTACTAGAACGACATATCATTCTATTTACAGGAAACAGGTTTCAAAATATCACCTGTGCCCTTGGGAGCATCTTTATCCTCTCCCTTTATTATCAAGAACAAAACCCCGAGGTCAGCTCCAAGTTCTTCTTTCTGCACTTCCAAGGTCACAGCCTGGCCCTTTGCATCAGCTAAGAGCTGCCCAAGCCTTGGACTCCCTCCCTTCCTCCCTCCCTTCCTCCCTCCCTCCCTTCCTCCCTCCTTCCTTCCTTCCTCCTTCCCTTCTTCCCTCCCTCCTCCCCCCCATCCCCTCAGGTCACAGTTTCTCCATGATAAATGCTCCCCCTTCTCCCTGCTCAGAGACTATCCCTCCCAGGGGATTTTGGCTCTTTGCTTATTTAATATTTATGTCTTAAGGCAGCAGTTCTGTGCACCTTGCTTTTCTGGTAGACACCTCCATCTTCTGGGGTCTTGGAATGGCTGCAGGACATCTGGAGGCTGTGGGGTCAGCAAGGAAAGAGCAAAGTGGGAGCGGGCTTCTCTCCCACATGCTCCACTTCAGTGGCAATACAGGCAGGGGTTCATTCAAGAGTCTGCATGGAAATTAACTAGAGAAACAGGATATCCTGGTGGGACACCCTGGCCTCTGGGGAGTTATAGGGATGGTGAGGAGGTACAGACAGACTGGGCTTCAGGAGGCCCCCACCTCTTCTGCCACTGCTCAGACCAGCTCAGGGCCCACAGATCTCTTTATTGCTAGGCAGGGATCCCACTGCCAGCCCCAGATCCCACTGTTTCCTCCTAGCATGTGCTGGAACACGGGCTCCTGAGGGGGTGGGGAAAGGGTGGAAGTTACCTAACCCACTCCTAGGGCTTCAGGGCCAACCACATTAAAAATCCAGGCTAACAGATGAAAAGCAGTTGCTGGTTTGTCTTCAGGCATAAATCTGCTGTCTCCCTCGGTCTCTTGCAACTGTGTGCTGCAGTTTTCACTTCCTGAAGGTGAGATTTGGGGTTCTGCATGCTGCCCCTCAAATCCATTTCCTCTTATTCTAGATTCAACAGGCACAGAGACCCAATAACAATACCCCCCGAGGAAGCATCAAATCCATTTTGGAAGAAAACCGTGTATAATTAATCAACAGCTAAATATCATGGCAATCTGTTGCAGATGAGATCACCAAGTGCATTCTGTGGCCAAAGGCACTTGGATCACAAAATAGCAGAGAAAGAAGAGCCTGCATGTTAGTGGAGCACAGATGCTGGAGCCAGGCTGCCGGGGTTAAAAGTGCAGCTTTGTGTGGGCGGGTAGCTTTGCTTCTCTGCGCCTCTACGTTCTCACTGATAAAATGGGCCTAATGATAGTGTCGGCTTGTTAGGGTTGTTTTGAGGATTCAAAGAGTCAACAGATGGAAGACCAGCAAGTGTTGGCCGCCATCACTGTCATCACCATCGTGGTTGTTGAGATAACACTGAAGGGTGCTGGGATTACCGCCGGAGACATTCTCAGGCACGGCCCCCTCAGAGAACGCTCCCATACTCGTCTCCAGTGTCTTGCAAGTGAGGGTTCCCCAGCCATGACCTGCCGGCAGAGCTCTCCTTCAAAAGGCAGGGCAGGATGGTTGCTGACATTCTCCAGTTATTATCCACCGGAGAGCCTTCAAAGGTGTGTTAGGGCAGCGTCCTGCCTGGCTGAGTACCATCGCTGGGCCTGCAGCCCACAGCAGTGCGCCGTAGCCCCCAGACTTTTTACGACCTGCCTCCCCCAGATCCAAGCCGTCTCCCTCATTTTTACCCTTTCATCCCCCTGGGGACTGGTTGAGGCAGATGGTTATCGGGCCGTTTCTCCCAAAGGTCACTGCAGTGTCCACTCCTTTGGTTGCAAGCCCCAAGAAAACCACTTGTTCGGTGGCCTTCACATAACTGGGGTGTCATCTCTTTGGACTGAAGATGACATAGGAGACTTTGGGCTGCCAACATAGCTGGCTGTTTTCCATGCTAGACTGCCTGCAAAGATGATCGCCAATAATTCCTCCTGTCTCCATACATGCATGTGGCTACTTCATCAAGAGGTGGTGTCTGTTTTCCATCCCCTCGACTCTGGGCTGGCCTTGTGACGTGCTTTGACCAAGCACCACGAGCAGAAGCAGTGCTGTGCAGGTCTGGGTCTAGGTCTTCAATGACCTGAAAGTTTCTGCACTTGCCTTCCTGAAGCACTTTAGTCTCCATGCAAAAATGCTTAGCCTAAGCTACTGAATGAGGAGAGGCCACATGACATTACAGCTCAGCCTTCTAAGGCCTAGATTACCCCAGCTCCCGAATGTCCCATCAGCTGAATGCAACTACTGGAGTGAGCTTAGGCAAACCCAGTGGAAGATTCATCCAGCCAACTCTCAGAACTGTAAGACAGTAAGGTGTTGTGGTTTGAATGTGCTAAGCCTTGGGAGTGTTTTTTACACAGCGGTAGTTTACTGACACACCAATCCCCAAACCCACACCCGTACTCGGGGCATCTGTGCCCAAGCTGGCACTGCCACTCACATGGCCGCTGCGAACACGGGTGCTCTCTACTTCTAAGGCAGCAAAGGGAACAAGGTACAGGGAGGCAAAACAAAGGTACCCAGTTTCATTTCTTAATTAGCTTGACACAATTAAAATAATAATTAGCTTTTAACAGGTTGTTCCTTTGTTTCTCTCCAGGGTCTCAATTAGGGCTCTCCTTTAGTAGTAATTCTTGAACACCTCAAGGTTTCTGGCAAGTCCTTGCCTTATTCTACCTGAGCTCCCGTTCAAATGTTTTTCTGGACTTCCTTGACCCACAAAGACCTTTGAGCCCAGTTCCCAGTTGCACATCCCAAGTCCAAACCCCTCTCTCCCTCCCTCCCTCCGTCCCTCAATGGCTACCATATACCAAAAGGCAAATTCTCCCCTGGACTCCCACTGGCTGAGACTCTTGGCCTCGCCTCTCTGCCGCCTGAACCTTAATCCTCGCCATCGCGCTCTGCAGCAGCACGGGAGTGGGGAGGGAAGAAGGGTCGTTGAGGAAGACCTTTCTAGACGTGGCACGTGCAGGCAGGTTTTGTGCTTTTTTATCTTACTTCAGGGTAAGTGGAATATTCCTAAACCATACTGGTTAAATATCTACAGTGATGCTAATTTTCAGTTATCCCTCAAAAGTAGTTATTATTAACACACACATGAAACAAGTTTCTTTTAAAAAAATTAGAAATCACAGACCCCAAAAACACTTGGGGGGGTAGCTGAATCACTCATAAACCTATTACTTTGAAATAACTATGTTGAACATTCAGAGATAATTACTCCAGATCTTTTCAGTCATATTGAAATGATTATAGTGAAAACAATTGATCATGGTATGTATACGAATTTTAACTTGCTTATTTCATGCAGCGTATTATGAGCAGGCTTTTATGTTAACATGTACACACTGATTCCTTTCATAGGATGGGGCAACTTAATGCCAGGTGTGTTTGCATGTGCCACACCTGGATGTTTTATTTGGTTTTCTTTCTTTCTTTTTTTTTAGTAAGTCCCTTTATCATTGGGTATCTAGATTGTCCTTGTTTTTATTTATTTTTTTAAAGATTTTATTTATTTGTTTTTAGAGAGAGGGGAAGAGAGGGAGGGAAACATCAATGTGTGAGAGATACATCGATCAGTTACCTCTCATATGTGCCCCGAGCAGGGACTGAACCCACAACCCAGGCATGTGGCCTGACTGGGAATCAAACCAGCGATCTTTTGCTTTGTGGGACAACACCCAACCAACTGAGCCACACCGGTCAGGGCTGTCCCTGTTTTTAAATATGTTAAGCAACATTGTAGGTGACATGCATGGATATTTGTAGTTTTATGTACCTCATTCAATTAGTTCAATAATCCCTATCGTTTTACATTTAGGTTATTAACAGCTCCTCAATTTAATCAGCACAATATCTCTTTTATGTATATTTGCAGTTTCAATGGTAATTTGTAAGGGAGCAAGACTCACATTGTCTGTTAAAATTCAAAGTCACCTTGAGCCATGAAACACAGGATGACCACTTAATAGTCTGCTAAACCTTTCACTAAAAGCCTCTGGTATGCAGAGGACTTGCTTAGCATGCTGTGGCTCTAGTATGCAGATTCTAGGTTGCTTGTCCATTAGCAGTTGGTCCCTGGCCCATCACAACAGAGGCCCAAACCGCTACGTAGCTGGGGGGAGGGGGGAGTTGGATGCCAAGCCCTCATCCAGTCTGCGTGCAGCTGCTTGAACACCATGTTTCTGTGAGCTCTACCCACTGCTAAAGACCTCAGCCAAATCAGATGCTGAATCCAGAAGACTTCCCCTTCACGATGCATCTTCCTACCTGCTCCCTGTGCAGCCCACAATCGCCTCTTCCTGGTCCCTGACTGATGGTGGTGCTCTCCGGTGCTCCTCCTTCAGGACTTCTAAAGCTCAGACCCTGCTGCCCTCCTGCCCAACCAACAGCAATGGCAATGAGTAAAAATACTTTCTGGAATGGGCACTGTTGAATGCATAAATGAATAAATAAACAGCAAACCAACAATTATTCTAGGGGCTCAGGGAACAAAGATGAGGCAGTTATGGCTCCTTGTCCTTCAGGGACTCACGTCTGATAAGGACAGGCAAACCAGCAGTGGGACAGCAGTGGGACACTCTGCTCTAGAATGTTCTAGACCCAAGTAGAAATATGGTGAGGAGTCCAGAGGTAGCTCTCTGTGCCCGGCCAAGCAAGGTCAACCTGGAGCAGGTAACCCGTGATTTGATTCTCAGAGGAGAAAAGAGTCTGAGGAAAGGACAAAGGGGATCCCTGTCCCTGCCTCTTTGTGCCCAGATAGAGAAGCTGCCCTTTCCAGGAGGCACTCTGGCTTCCACAGCTGATGCTAATGATCTGCCACACTGTACCCCGAGGCCCCCTGGTCTCGGTGCAGTTATGATGGACAGCTCTCTGCAAGTTGCCAGCCACCCACATCAAGGGTGCCAGATGTCTCTGCCTTACTGCCACAGGGTTCTGCCCAATGATGTGCAGGTGCAACCTGGACATGCTGGGAACTAATGCACCTGGGTGCTGGGAACATGTGGCCAATGGCCACATCCCACCTCCCAGTTGGGTGGCCCTGAGGCACATTCTGCATGGTACCACTGGGGTCCACCAGGGGCTGGATTCCAGGTGCCTGAAGGTGACCAGCCCATCCCCTTAGCCCGTGACCAGCCCATGACTTTGCCTGCTCCCTTGCTTCTGCCCCCAGGACCCCGCTCCCCAGAGCAAATACCTGTGGAGCTCTGGTCTCAGACTGTGCTTTTGGCCAAACCTAAACTAAGACACACTATAATGCTGTCAGTGATTTGGGGGGTCCTAAGGGAAATTTGGGGCTCAACCTTAGATCAAGGGAGCCAAGAAGGATAGAGCAAACAAGTCCCTGTGGGAGTTAAGTCTGGCTTATCCTTGTCTGACTTTTCACTGCTCTCATCCCATCTTGCACAGGCTCTGCTCCCTTGAACTTGAGGAATCCTAGCGTGTTCTCACCACCTCTGTGCTGCGTGCCCTGAAGGAAGCTTTCAGACGCTGCAGCAGCTCCCACACAGGTCTGCTTAATGACTTTCTGGAAGAAATCAGAGGTGAACAAGCCCCATAGAGTATCATGTTGTGCCAGCTCTGAATCCCTGCGCCCTGGGCGACTGGAGGAGGATGGGACAGATGGCAACTGTCAGGTCTTTAATTGCACCATGTTCCTCGGATGTGGTCAGGGAAAGGCTGTGCTTGGGGCTCGGTTCCTGTCTCATCCCTGGCAGAACAGAGCGGGGAGGGGGCAGCGTGACTGTTCCTTGTTCCCTCCTCATGGGCCTCCCCAAGCCCCAGGCGTGTGACGTGGAGGAGCTTTATCATGAGGTCAGAGTGAGCGTGGACCCCCTGGGCGGTAGTTGCAGGATGTGCCCTGTGAGCTCGATGCTGGGGTGCGCAGAGGAAGGTCCAACCCAGGCCATGTGGTGTCTAAACCCCTCAGCACACCCTTCCCCTCCCTCTTGCCTCCAATGGCTTTGCCCACTGCCTCTTAAGCTCCCAGTACCCATCCCTACCCCACACCCACATTAAGGTTATTTAGGCAAAAAAAAAGGTATGTGAGGACCAGAGCTGTACAAGAGAGACTTACGGGGTCATTGTACCCTGTGGGTTTATGAGGTGCCATACTCACACCTCCTTTGTGGCTCGAGGTGATGCTGTGAGGTAAACATTTTTGCACCCCCATCCTACAAATGGGGAAAAGAAAGCTCAGAGAGGTTGCCTGACCTACTCAAAACTGCCCAGCCAAATGAGTAGTTGCCAGAAGAGGAAACCCAGTCTGTCTGTCTTGCCACTAGACTCCCTGGAACCTCATCCATTTTCTTTGGGTGGGAAGTTGTTGAGATTCCAGGTCTCTGCCACAGGGCCCTTCTACAGAGCTGGCGCGGGGAGGCGCAGGAAGAAGAACCACAAATTCTGTGTCACGGGAGCGTCATCGCTGTCATCCCTCTCCAAGGCCTGGAGCCCTGATGAAATCCCCCTTGGCACGGAGGCCCCCCTGCTCCAGTGCACCCAGTGTCCTTGAAGTCAAGCACACAAAAGAGGCATTTTCATTCATGCACTCATCCGTTCGTTTGTGCACCCACACCCATTTTCCAGTGTCTCAGCATGGGACACGGCTGGCACGTGGGGGGGATGCTGGCACGCGGTGGGAAGGCTGGCACGTGTGGAGGCTGGCACTCGGAGCAGAATCCCAAGGGCGCAGTGTCTCCTCAGAGCCCTGCAACACAGGACGGGTGTTCCAGGAGGGAAGGGCCAACCTGCGAGGCCAGCGGGGAACTGGGCTCTGTGCCACAGGGAAGAGTCCCGCAGTCACACCTGTCTGCCCAGCTATAAAACTGTCCTGTTTCGAAGGACTACAGGCCGTGCTGTTCCCTGCAACCTCTTAGAAAATCCTGAAGAGCTGCTTCTTGGTGCCCACCCGTGTTCAAAGACCCCGCTGTGCATCGCACCAAGGCTAGGGCGGCATCAGCGCCCGTGCAGAGCCCCAGGGTCTGAAAGGATGCTGTTTGACAGGGGGCTAGGCTGCCAGGGAAGCCCCTCAGTGCTCCAGCGGCAAGTGAGGGCAGTACTGTGCTGCCCTCCACGCCCTCGGACAAGCATCCCGGCTGCAGGGAGAGCCGATCCCGGCCCGGGCCGCAGCCTGGCTTCACCTCCAACCTGAAACCTACACGTGCACTCCCAGTGCACCCCAGACAAGCTGTGTGAGAGCCACCAGCACCCTGTTAGGGGTCCCTGCTCCCACAAGGCTGAGTTCAGGGGACACGGCCACCTTGTGAGTCTGATGCAGACGGTGATTTCCAGGCCCTGGGGGCTGGTTCTTGTGTACTCACAGCACTTCTCTCATCACCAAATGTGTGGGTTTTCCACACCAAGTAATTCTCCAATTCTCGGTGTCCAGGGATTCAATTTGATTCTGACACCAACTACCTGTGGTTGTCCAATCACATGGGTTAGGGGCTCAGGCCCACAGGACTGCCCCCTCCTCAGGGGCCAGTCAGAAGTCCTGAGTCTCCCGTCCTTCTGACCACCTGGCAATACATCAGGGGTTCCCACGACCCCCTTCTCAGTTTGATAATTTGCTAGAACAGCTCACAGAACTCAGGAACACCCTTTACTTATCACTACCAGTTTATTATAAAGGATGCAGTCCAGAAGCAGCCAAAGAGAAGCCATGCACAGGCCAGAGTGGGGGGGTGCTGGGAATGTGCGGGGCTTCCACACCCTCCCCGGCACGTCATCCTCCCAGCCCCTCAAGTGTCCACCAACCCAGAAGCTCTCTGAACACCAGCCTGTAGGGGTTTCAGTGGAGGCTCCACCACCAAGGCAAGACTGAATCAATCCTTGGCCATGGGGGTGGAACCCACTCTCCAGCCCCTCTCTCCTCTCTGGAGGTTGGTGGGGAGATCAGAAGTTCAAGCTTCTCATCATAGTTTGGTCTTTCCGGTGACCAGCCCCCCCCCAAGAGTCATGGCATTAAAACAAAAGATGTTGCTATCACCCCCAACACTCAGGAAATCACAGAGTTTTCGGAGCTCTGTGTCAGGAACTGAGGACAGACTATATATATAGTTCTTACTATGCCACACTCTCCAGTCCTTTGGCTCTTGCAGGTCCCCTCTCTGCGTGGACCAGAGGAACCCATCCATCCTGCCACCCTGAACATCCTGGGGCGGGGCATAAATAGTCCTCATAATGCAGGACCTGTCCCAAGTCCTCATGGCGCACCTTGAGGGAGCCCGGACTCTGTTCCCATGACACCAACCGGCAGGTCATCCACTGGCTGCGTGGCACACACACACTTCATGCACTTCCCTCGGAAGCTCATCCTGATATCTCCATCTCACCATGTAAACCACTCAGGGACACCACACCAGCTGCACAGGCCCAAGCCACCACTAGAGAGGCCACGGCCCCAAAATATGCCCACAGGCTTCCAGCAGAATGTCAGGCAATGAATGGGAACCCCTGCCATATCTTTCTGCTAATGTACTCATGATTTTCCTAAGCAATGAGGTGCTTTAACCACGAATCTGACAAAGTCACCAAGCCCTGCGGGGACATACTTTATCCACTTTAAAGCACTCTGAGCCCGGAGGAGGTGGTTGCACGAAAGGGGAAAATAGCAAAGGCAGTGGAGAGCAGAGAGGCCAGGAGTGAGGAAGCGAAGGGGACGGACGGGGCTGAGGTGCTCTCACTCCCACCCAACATGGCCCATGTCCACCCTGCTTCATGGCAGGCGGGAGCAGCTAGAGCTCTGCTTAGTTTATAACTGACAAAGAACAAAGAGGCCTTTTCAAAAGTTTTGCGGGTCCACGGATCTGAGCCAAGCTGTGATTACAGTGTGTGTTTATTCCTAAGTGTCCACATAAAGAATTCACCATTTTGCCCAGAGGGAGGGACAAAAAGCAAGTTGTCCCCAGTCCACAGTGCCCAAAGCAGCAGCAAGCCGGTGTAAAACCACGGGAAGCCCCCAGGTGACTCATCCAGCTGGGGGAAGGTAAACACATTACTGTATTTCCATATGTCTTGAACCCTGGCACCTCTGTTTGTTCCAATGACACTGGCAACGTTTTAATTGGAATGCTCACTTGTCTTCACTTTTCAAGAGGAGTGGGGGAGGGTTGTGGTGTTTGGATAATTAAATCCATAACTCCTGGAGTTGTAAGTGTATATGACTAATCAAGGATAGTGTGTGCATTAGAGAGAAAAGGGGACAGAGGGAGGTGGGGGAAGGCAAGTGAGCTGGATGGAAACCAAGGGATAAAGAGGGAGAGGAAGTGGCTGCGGTGGGCCTGGCAGCGTGCATGTCTGTGAATGAATGAGACACAGAGAGGGAGAAGCAGCTACTGAAGGCTGTGTTTGTGTGCAGAGCTGGGAGGGTCAGAGGGAGGAGGCAGAGGGCGACCTCAAGACTGGAGGCTTGTGTGTGCGAGAAACAGCTGGATGAAGAGAAAGACGGAAATAAGGAAGTCACCAAAGACTCTGTGTGTCTGTGTGTGCATGTGTGTTTGAGAGAGAGAGAAAGCAACAGAGAAACTGAGAGAGAACGAACTGTGTGTGTGAGTTGTGCAACAGAAAGAGAGACAGAAGGAAAAGGAATAAAGGAAGCTTGTGAGGATGGAGCGAGCAGGCGGCTATTGTGTGTGAGTGTAAGTTTGTGTGTGTGTGTGCGTGCTTTAATCGATGTGTTTGGTTAACGCAGGCCATCTTTTCTATTTAAACGGTATATTGCTTATTTTCATTTTTAAAGTAGTACATAGTCACTAGAAATAAGAATACATGGAAAACTGAAGGGAGGAAGAAATCACTCATAGACCTATCCTAACCAGGCTATGCATTTTTCTTAAATGTAGTTATAAATCCTATTTAATTGGACTTCTGAATTCAGTGGTGAAATTCACCTGAAGTAACTTGTATGAAGTGATTTGTAAAGTAACCATGCAATAAATGCTGTGGCCAGTTTACATTATAATTTTTGACTTACACTTTTCTGATGAAGAAGCTTTTCCAAAAGAACTTCTGATATTCAATCACAGAGTTGACCAAATAAAGAAGGGTAATGATGAACTATGAAACCCCTCCCCTTAAAGCTTCATCCGTATGCCAATGGGACAGGAGGCCCCAAGTCTCCATGTCCCTGCGGGGTGGCCCGTTCATCCCAGGTAAGGGTTACTACTCAGGTGTTTCCCCTCCAGGCCTGGCGAGGACAGCGTGACCTCCTCGCTGCAAGGAATGCCAGCTGTTCTTAGAAGCAAAACCTCTGCTTGGGTTCCTAACTTCACTGGTCTCTTGATTGGCTAGAATTTCAGATTTACTATTTTTCAAGACCACGCATATCCCAGAATGACTTCATATTATCTCTGTAGGTCTGGGCATCCAGTTTCTGGCTCACAAACTTGAAACAGTGCGACACGTCTCCATTGTCCTCTGGCCTTTGACACCAGACAGAAGACCAAGGCCAGCTGAACTTTATTACAGCCTGACCTCTCCTTATTGGCTTCTCTTTACTGTGCTCACGGATGTTGCAGGTGTTTTCTTAAATTGAAGGCAAGACCTTTTACCAGCAAAAAGATTATGACTTGCTTTATTACCATGGTCTGGAACCAAACCTGCAATATCTCTTGAGGCATGCCTGTACTTCGAATATATAATAATTTTTAAATTATCTTAAATGACTGGATGCTTACTGAATTTTTTCACTTTGATCACATTCTCCAGTGATCTGGCAAGGTGCTCTGGGCATGGGTCTTTTCCTTTGGTTTTGCCTGTAATGAGGAGCATTCTTTTAACATGGACCCTAGGGAGGCTCAGGGAAAGTGATCTGTTTGTATCTTTGTTTCTTACTTGTCAAAAATTGTTGTGGAGTTTCTTCAGGATCAGCTCTGACCTTTGCCTTTTCTCTGTCCTTTCTATCCATAATCTTTTCTCTCTCACCCTTAGAATTTTTGGAAAAATTCTCAATTTGCCCTCCTTGTCACTGAATAGACTTTTCTTTATTCACTCTGGCATGGTCTACAGTGGATGGTCTGGGTGTGAGCTTTGCGTCTGCCTAGAATCCGCAACTCCAGGGAACCACTTAGCCTCTTCCCACCGCAATGCCATGTGGTTCAGATGGGTTGGCTCCCCTCCCCCAAGCTCCTGAAAGGTGACCACATACCAGTTGACCAAACAGAGGATCTCGCCCCCCTGAAATTGGTTTAGATGTGGAGCAAGTCAAGACAGGTTTACCAGGGTGGTATTCAGAATCATGGAACTTTGGCTGAAAATACAAGGGAAAAGCTTCACTTTTCTCTGGGATGTGAAGCTGTTAAGGAGCATGCAAGTTGGGAGGTGATGGAGGCCACATTTCCCTTATATGGCAACAGCTTGCCAGAGAATGAAGTAAAAAGCAACAGAGAGACTTGGGGGGAGAGAGAGCGCAGGAAGTGGGAGATGGAAAGGGAGAGAAAGAGGCAAAGGAGTTAGTGGGAGAGGCAGAGTGAGAGAGGAGAGGGCGAGGGCGAGGGAGGGAGATTGGGAACGAAAAACATCACCCACAAGCACCTTGACTCAGGTGTGACTGATTCATTACCCACAATCAGCCAATTCATTCCTCCTTCACTTAGCCAGTTGTAAGTTGGTTTTCTCTACCCTACAACCACTGAGACTCCAAACCAGGACAGCTGGTCCTACCAGACCGTGATGGATGGGTCTTTCTCCTGCCCCCATGGACTTGTCCTTGAAGACTTCCTTCATGAGAACAGTCCAAGAAAAGCTGCAATGGCCAGAACATTGGTTCCCAAGGCTCTTCCTAACCCTACCCCTACCTAAGCCTTTTCACTGGTGTAGAGACTGTACCTTCCAAGGTGCTTTGTGCCTTCACCCATTTTTCCCCCTTTCCCGTTTTATGGAGTCTGTGGGGAAGACTCAGGAAGGAGAAATCCCAAAACTTGTCACTTGGAGAGAGCATAAAATCCCAGTTTGTCTGGAAACAAGGATTTCTCCATCAATGGGCACTCACTGAGTAACAGTGAATGCTAATCCTACATACATTAACTCCACAGATTTGACGTCCACTGGCACTGTTAATCCCATGCCAGCAACTCTATAATTACTGGGACTCTGCTAAGATTTGGACGGCAGGCTGACTCCCAGGCCAGCGTCTAGTCGTCTGTGCACGGCTGTACTTTGGGTCCACTTAAGTCTCCCGGTGGACAGCTGGAAGAGGCTGCCTCGGGGCTGTTGGTGGGTCAGCAGTGACAGCTGAAAGCACTGCCATCTTTTCTCTGCCCCCGCCCCCCAGAATAAAACACATCTGATGACACTGCCTTAGATGGCCAGGAGGAGCAAATGTGCCTAGTAATGTCCTAAGCAACCACTCAGCACAGTTTAGCACAATGTTCTTATCATTATTGCCATCACTGTCACAACTGTTATTAGCAGTTGAATCACATTTCAGCATCAGGGTCTTAGCAGTCATTGTTCTCTCTGCCAGGAGCGCTGGGCCCAGATGGCCTAAAGGCTCACCCCCAACTTCACTGAGATCTTTATTAAGAAGACTGCCCTCTGGGGGATGACAATCTTAGGGTACCCACTCCATCACCCTCCATCACCCCTCCTTCCTCTGCTCTGTGCTCTTCTCCATCATCCTCACCTCCACCTGACTTACTGTCTATGTATTATCTGGCTTTTCCCTCTAGAACATAAGCTCCATCACAGACTGTTTTATTGCTTGTAATTTCCGTTAAAGAATTTGTTAAATCCCTCTCGTCAACTGTTTTATGCTTTACAAAACACATGCACATCATTTATTTATTGAGTATTTACTAAGTACCAGGAGCTACTCTAAGCACTTTCCGTGCATTCAAATAAACCCCGTAGGATGAGCTCCATGCCACTCTGTTTTCCAATGGAGAAACTGGAACACTGGAAGGTTAATTAAGTTCCTGAGGTTATGCAGCTGTAAGTGTTAGAGCAGGGCTTGGAACCCTGAGAAGCCGAGCTCCAGAGCTGTGTTCCTCATTGCCTCACCACATGCAGAAGGATGCTCTGGGGTCTGTTATTATCTATTAGTATCACTATTTACCGATGGAGGGACCCACATCCGTGGGTGAGGAAACTGCACTAGGTCACAGCGGAGAACCTGCTCGCACTCCTGGGGCCGGAGTCCAGGACCCGTTTCCTGACCAATGTGCTCAGCTCCTTGCAAGTTCGGCCGTTGCCCACATCAACCCCTTGACAGTTTTCATGGTCTCCACTAGACCAATGAAAGCACAGACACCTACGGAGCTCAAAGACCGTGATGAGGTTGCATAACTACTAACCGACAACGTGCTTTTAAAATAAACTGTTAAGGAGCGCCAAAGTACATGATTTAAATGTATTAAAACATGTGCGTGTGATGCTTCTGGAATAAGTCTGGATGGAAGAGCTCCCGCTTCAATTGTCCTTTCTCATGAGTTTGTGCCTCCTTCTCTGAGCGTCACTGGATCTGTGTGGGATTTACTGCTGCCACTGCCGACGAAGATTTCCCCAGCAGACCGAGCTCCTCTGTCCTCCTCCTGGAGTCCTGCCCTCTCATTTGTCTGATGGGGAAATTGATTGTCAGGGAGATGAACTGACCGGCCCAAGACCATCAAGCTAGTGAGCAGTGGACACACCGTCTGCAGAACTCCTAACGCGGCGTTGTTTCCATATCACACTAACTCAGAACAGGGCCAGGCCATTCCAGATCCGTGTGTGTTCCGGGCACACTCCCTAGGAATGATCCCTGTGCCCTGGGTGAGTTTGGAAGTGAGATGATAGTGGCTCTGGTCTCAACCCTGTACCCCAATTTCAAACACTTGGCTTTTAGACTCATGTACCCTCAACATCATTTATGTGGACATCCCTCCTGGGCAGATGATGCCCTTACATGTCATAGGTGCCTCCAACCCTAGAGCACCCCTTGCTCTCATCCACAGGATTAAAACATCCAGAGTTCTGGGGCAAGGACATGTTTGGATGCTGGTGCTAATAGGTGGGCATTTTGGTGTGAGAAATAAGGGATCAAAGTTCTTACGTTTATGGAAAGATGGCCTTTGTATTTGGTCTTTTGGGACCCTGTTGGCTTACATGTGGTAAGATAGGCCAGAGGCTGCTCCCTACACTTGGCATGCTGGGAGAGGAAAGTGTGGTCCGGGGGAAAAGGACTCTGAAGTCTGTCTATGCTCTTAGCATGAGCAGTTCAACACTTTCACGGGTGGTCTCACTGTCTCCCAGACCAGAGGCACTTCACACAGAGGTCTGGGTTTGAAGCCTCCTCATCAGGCTCGACATATATTGGCTGAAATGTCCTCCAAGCACAGAGCCCTCTGGAACCAGCTAATCAAGACGGGCAGATGATCTATGATTCAGAAGGTTTGGGGATTGGCCCAACATGCTGCCATGTCATTGTGAACAAATGAGCCAGTAAGACTGGCCTCAGCCCCAAGACTGCCCTGTTGGTGATCAGCTATGGGCATCATTGGCTGCTGGCTCCCCTTTCTCATCAGCCTCACTCGGAGTTCAGCACCCTGATGCTCCACTACACACAAGCGAATGCACACCGCTGGGCTCTGAGTGCCTACAAATAGGAGGGAAGTGGGCAATGTACACATCTCAGGAGGGAAGCTGAGGAGGAGACTCACCTAAGCCCTGTCTGGGGCTTCCAATAATGCTCTGTGGGGTCCTCTACCCGCCGGATGTCCATGCCTGCTGGCTGGAGGAGGGGCATCCCAGCAGTGGATGTGCTCCTTATTGGTCCTTGGCATTGTCCCCTAAAGACAATGTGGCGTCACAGACTTTCAGAGCAGGCAAGATCCCTGCAGATGATCTGAGCCAACTGTTTTGTGGTACCACTGAAAAAGGCCCTGGGAAGGACTTTTTCCAAGTTTAACGACCGAAATCAATGTCTTTTGACATCAAGACTTTTCCCCTCTAACATGGAACACTTTCCTACCATTATTTTGCTTCTCCGGACTACAAAACATAAAGGTAGATGAGGAAGATTTACTGTTATTTCACTTCCTAATTCTGTCTGTTTTTGTTTTGTTTTCTTTTGGCAGTCAGAAAGCCTCTTTCCCTTATTGCTCAGGAAAAGCTTCCAACAAGAATGGGCTTGGTTCCATCTGCTATTGTAAAGCTCGCTTCCACCTAGAGAGACTGCCTGTCAGTGCCCTGGAATTAGGGGCTGGAATTCCAGATGGATGCGGACAAGAAGATGACCATTTCTGGGTCACCCAGCTGCCCAATGCCCTCGGGTGGCCGCAGCAGCGGGAGGGTAACCTAGTTTGCTTAGGAAATATTGCAGATGTCCCAGTTTATCGGATGCAGTCCTAGAAAAGTATTGGCACTGTCCTGTTTCTACAGCTCATGCAGTGAAGCCTGACGAAGCCCCGCTGCCCCTTCTGCCTGGTCAGCCCACACACAGCCCTGCCTCCACAGTCCCGCCCGCCTCGACTAGCCCCCGAGTCTTCGTCTCCTCTGAGGGGGTCCTGGGCTGGATCAAAGCTATCCTAACATATCAACGTGGCCGTGTGAGATGATGGCACATTTCTCCCAAATATTTTCAGGGGTATTCAGACCCTTTTGGTCTAGGAACTGGAGCCAGTGCCCAGGACTTCGGGGTGTGACTAGGCTGGGCGCAGCGGAAGTGGCGGTGATAGGAAGACGCAGGGCAGAAGCAGCAGGCCGGGAAGGGGACAGTGGCACACAGGGACCAGGGAGGCAGGAGACCGGACGTCCTGTTCCAGCTGTGCTCCTAATTATCCACATCACTCCGGGTAACTCCAGTCACCTCTCTGAGCTTCAGCTTCCTTATTTGTAAACTAAGAAGGCCTAACTATTATATAATGGTGGGGGCAGGGTAGCTGAAAACAGTTTGTGATTTTGAAGTAAACCTAGAAGTCATACCTCCCAGATTTCCAGCATTTAGTTCCAGATCCTCTAGCCCGGATGCTCAGGAGTTTGTGGAAAATCCCGGCTGGGGTTGGACGAGCTGGGGCAGAGGGGAGATTACGGCAGGCTTGGTCTCCACCTCTCAATCAGGGCTCAGCTGGGTCCTCCTGGTCCCACTCCCCCACCCACCACCTAAGGGCATTTATGAATTTCCAAATAAAGAGTTCCGATTCTCACCTGGAAGCTGGACATCCCTTTTCCTGGGAGCTCCGTGAGGGCAGGGCCTCAGTCTGTCTGAGACGCTGCACGTCCCCTGTGCCCAGCACAGGCCGCAACACTCGGGAGGTGCCCAGGACCTCTTTACCGAAGGAACAAATTAGTTTGAGTGTCTTCTTTCCCTCTAATGCCAGAGGAAACCCACAGCTGACTTCCCTTTCATGTGCTGCGTTGCAGGGGAAAGGAAGGGTGTCACAAACAGACAGACAACTGGAAAGCCTTCCTTGTGCACAGGCATCAGACTCAGCAGCCTATGTGGGCCAGTCTGACACGCCTGCACGAGTCTGGAATAAGAGAAAAAACTGGGCCCCAAAGCTGAGAAGAGCTGTACATGGGTAGGAAAATATTACCAAGAGATATGGGGCTTAGAAACTTAGAAGCATGAGCTTCCTTGTGTTGTTGCTTTTATGACAGAGGGGTGCATCTACAGCTGGGTATGCACCCTGAGGTGTCTGGGCCACCATACTGGCTTCGTTGGAACTGCCTTCCTTCTTGACATTCTGGGATGTGGGATCCAGATTTCAGACAGAGTAAAAATTAAATTAAAATGGATATATTATATAGTATGTAAATATATATTTTAAAAGTAAGTGAAGCCCAGGTAAAGCTGGGACTGTAGATCAGGGAACTAAATTTATGCCAGGGTCCCTGGAGGATAAAGGAGTTGGGAGGGGAGGGGAGAGGAGACAGAAGTGGGGAGAAGAGAGGAGGGGAGGGGAGGGGAAAGAATTGACAGGAGATGTGTGGTATGGCTGCAGCACATGACACCCTGGCCGAGGAGAGCGAAGACTACAGGTTCAAGTTCCAACTCAGCCACTTAACTAGTATCATGACCTTGAGGCATCCTTTCTAGAGTCTCAAGTTCCTCATTAGTAAAATAAAGGTGGTTGGTATGAAGAGAGCCAGCTTTCTATTATTCTTCGGTTTGGGAATTATTTTAAGACAAGCTAATGAAGTTTGGATAAAATTAGAACTATGTGAGTTTTAAAGAACTCACTCACCCTGTTCTCAGTGACAGATTAAGGAAAAGAATGGAATTCCAAGATCCTTTGTGAACTTCCTTGATGAAGGACTTGCGAAACATTTGCTCTTGTGGGCAAAGGGTGGGGAAGACCGATTGACATGACTTGAAAATATTTTTTTCAAAAACAATGTCAGTGAGTTACTCCTCCCTTCTAGTCTCTTTCTCCCTCAAACCTTCAAATGTTCCTCCAAAACCTGAAACTCAAAATTAATGTCTAAAATAAGCAACCTACTGATACCCTCATGCCCAATTTACCTTTTAAAGAATGGATGTAACTCCACATTTTTACTAGGAAGCTAAAAATCTTTGAGTAAGATATTTGATGAAAGCATTCTGACAGAAACCTGACATTTTATATTTGGATCAACCTATTTATAAATACAGTGAATTCCCTCCAAGTAGATCAAATACACTGGGTTAGTATCCCTAAGAAGAGAAGGACATATTGCAAATTAATTTATAAAAGTTAGGTTTTGAATTCTAGCATAACTAAAAAAAGAACTGGATTCTAGTATCTTAAGTCTGAGCTCCACTTCCAATATGGCTTGTGTTAACTCATTATAATCTCTGAGCAAAAGGGAGAAAAAATAAATAAACCCTATGATCTGAAGGTACCAGAGAAAGAAACTAGAGGGGATTTGACTCTTGGAGAAAGAAAATCATGTCTGGTGAGTTATATGTTTGTACTGGTTTTGTCTTCCAGGAATTCCCCAGACCCCATGGCCAAACACACTTGGAATTCAAGCAGGAAGCCCAAGTATCATTGGTCTGAATCAGAGAACTGTGTTTGGGATGGACTGCCGAGGGGCTGAAATTGAAAGGGGGATCCTGGAAATGAGATGCCACAGAAGGAAAAAACCCAAATCTTCACAAAAGCTCCCCTTAAGCCCTTGGCCGATCCTGAACTGTGCATACGCAGACCAGACTGCAAGGAGATGGAAAAAAAGAGGGGGGGGGTGGCGGGTGGAGTCGTAAAGTTAAGGAGTTGGGAAGGTTTCAGCTACTGCCCACCTCAGGGGAGACCAAATTTAGAATTTGACTCTCAACAAGACGGCCTTTTCCACATAACCCCAGAAAGGCAATGCTTTATGGGTAAAGACTGCATCTCAGGACTAAAGGCAAAACCAAGGGACTTGGCCAACAAAGTGCAAAACCAAGCCCGCGCCAGTTCCTGATACACCAGTAATCCAGCCGTTTGCTAGAACAAGACAAAGCACTCTTCAGAAAATAGAAGAATCTAGAATCTCTACGGTGCATCATTCACAATATCTAAGATACAATAAAAAATTACCACACATGCAAAAATATTTGACCAATATTTAAAAGAAAGATCAGTTAATGCAACTGAATCCATAAAAGACTCAGATTTTGTAATAATAAAAGAAGAACTCTAGAATGTGTTAAAGAATCTTTGGAACAAGTTGATTATCATGAGTGAAGAGACAGAAAGTTTCAAAAGAACATGGAAACTAAAAAAGAAGAGAAAAAATAAAAAACCCAAAAAACCCAAACGTAGTGTACCATGCCCAGGAACCGTGGAAGTGTTGGGGAGGGAGGCAAAGAAGAAAAAATCTTAGAGGCATACATGAGATTAAAACCTTAAACTGAAACTAAGCCTTCTCAAACAAAGTGAGAACGATGATGGAGTAATTAATGGTGCTGGACTAGCCTGCTCTAACAGCTATAAAACTAGACAAAACATAGAAAGCAACAGTTTGGATTTTTGAGAAATGCACAAGATGAAGCCCATAAGCTCACCTAGTTTTCTGCCCTTTAGCACATTCCAGATTGCAGCACAATAAGGAAGCCAAGCAGGGCTCAGGGGTTTCAACAAACTTGGGAAGATCAGGGTCCAGGGCAAGAGTGCCAGAAGAGAGAGAACAATACGGAGAAGTTCCCACAATCTGCACAGGGTTTGGTCAAATGCAGAGATGCACATGAACCTGGAAAGAGTCCATGAAGCCTGGCAGTGAACAGCTGCTTGGGAGCTGGAAGCTGGAAGGATATTCCAAATGCAGAACAGCACTAGGAGACTTCAGGTTCTGAGTTGTTGCACGACCTGGGCTGAAAAGGCCACAGCCAAGGAATGAGACAACTCCAGGCCCAGACTGCTCTCTACTCTAGCTCTATCTGACCAAAAATATACAGCAAGCTTCAAAATGATCGAGCACATTAAAGGCATGCAAGAATAAAAATCAATGTTAGATATCTAAAGAATGATAAATGCCAAATTCTCAACAACATAGTATCCAAAATATGTAACATATAAATAAAAATTACTGGATATGAGGAGCATTGGGAAATGACCAGGAGAAAATACCAGTGAAGTAAAACTAGCCACAAAAAACACCAAGAGCTGGAATTTAAAACACGGATTTTAAAGCATCTATTATTAATGTGTTCCAGCCCTGGCTGGTGGCTCAGTTGGTTGGAGCATCGTCCTATAAACTGAAAGGTTGCTGGTTTGATCCCAGTAGGGGCACATATTGGAGGTGACCAAACAATGTTTCTCTCTCACATCTCTCTCTCTCTCTAGAAGCATGGAAAAAAAATGCCCTCAGGTAAGGATTAAAAAATATATATTCAAATACTAAAAAAATATATAGTGATATTAAATAATAAATGAAAATCTCAGCAGAGAAATGGAAATTCTAGAATCAAAAAGTGAAACAAAAATTCTTTAATTGAAAAAACAACACTTAAAATAAAAAACATGCCTCCACAGAAACTATTTGGATGATTCAGAAGGCCGCAGCTATGGGCAACTGGTGATTGGCAGCTTCATCACCACAATGCGCCTGCTCATGCATCACGGCTCGTGTAGAGTTTTTTGGCAAAACATCAAATAACCCAGGTAACTCAAGACACCTACAGCCCAGATTTGGTGCCCTGTGACTTCTGGCTTTTCCCAAAACTAAAACACCTTTGAAAGGGAAGAGATTTCAGACCATCAGTGAGATTCAGGAAAACACAACAGGCCAGCTGATGGCGATTGGGAGAACTGTGTGAGGTCCCAAGGTGCCCACTTTAAAGGGGACTGAGGTGTCATTGTCCTATGTACAATGTTTCTTGTATCTCGTATCTTCTTCAATAAATGTCTCTATTTTTCATAAAAAGATATGAATGTGCTTAACAAATTGGAGACAGAAGAAGAATGGGTCAGTGAGTTGAAGACAGGTCACTGGAAATGAGCTAATCAGTACAACAGGAAAAAAGGGTTAAAAAACCCTCAGTAAGCTGTGAAACAATATCAAGCAAACTATCATATAAGCAAATGGGGCCAAAGAGGGAGAGAAGAAAGAACAGTCCTGAAAAAAATCTGAATAAATATTGGCTAAATTCTTCCAAATTTGATTCCTTTTTAAAAGCAACCACATATAAAAGATGCTCAGTGTCCTCAACAAAGTAAAAGAAGAATAATACATAGAAACCTCCTAGTCAAACTGCTGCAGAACAAAAACTTGAAAAAATCTTAAAAGCAGTCAGTCAGGAAATGACATATCATCATGTACAAAAGAGCAAAGAGAAGACTATTACTGACTTTACTGAAAAACAGTGAAGGCCTCAGACAATGGAATTACATCTTTAAAGTGTTCAAAGGAAAAAATGTAAACCTAGAATTCTATAAATATTAAATACCTTTCAATAATGAAGGCAAAAATAGCTGTAACAATTTGACCAAAAAAATAAAGTAGTACTTAATTATAACCTATAACCTCAAATGTATAAAATAAATACCCACAAGTCTATATTAATATGAATAAATGGAGGAGAATGCATAATTTACGGAAATATTCTACTCTGAAAAAGGTGGTGTACAAATCCCCATTTTTTTTGTAGTCCTCACCTGAGGATATGTTTTTATTGCTTTTAGAGAGAGAGGAAGAGAACGAGAAAGAGAAAGAGAGAGAGAGACAGACAGACAGACAGACAGACAGACAGACAGACATCGATGTTAGAGAGAAATATCAAAAGGTTGCCTCTCATACGTGGCCTGATAGGGGATTGAACCCACAACCTAAATATGTGCTCTGACTGGGAATCAAACTCACAACCATTTCAGTGGCTCCAACTAACTAAGCTACTCTGCCAGGGCTAAATCCTCATTTCTTAAATGTGGCTGTACAAAGTCACATCCTCCCACAGAATACAGGGTAGAAGTGGAGGGAAATGATGAGCACCTGGGCAGTGGAGAAGACCTGCAAACACTAAGCCAGGTCATCAAGATTAACATCAACAGTAGTAAGTCATATTGATAGCATATACCATTGATTCGTTGTGATGAACATGACAGTTTACCTCTGTGGCCTTCACCTTCAAAACACATAACCTCAGTCCTGCCATAAGGAAAACACCATACAAATACCATTCGAGGGACATAATACAAAACACCTAATCAGTCCTTCTCAAAACTACCACAGGCATGAAAAACAAGGAAAATCTAAAAAGCTATCATAGCCTAAGGAGATGAGACAACTAACTGTAACATGGTATCATAGATCGAATCCTGGAGCAAGAACAGGACTTCAGGTAAAAACGAAGAAAGGAAATCTAACAAAGCATGAGCTTTAGTAGTAATCATGAATCAATGCATTACCTGTAACAAATGTACATACTAATATATTAATCAGTAACAGGGGAAACTGGGTGTGGGCCACATAGAATCTCCTCACACTATCTGCAACTTTTCTGCAATTACAAAGATGTTCTAAATTAAACGATTATTTTAAGATGAAGAGGAGAAAGATATAGAGAACATTAAAAAAAGACTATGGCACAAAAGCATTTTCAGATTACTACAAGGTGAAAGAATTTATCACCAACAAGTCCACTCTACAAGAAATTGTAAAGAAATTTTCTACTAAAATGAAATGGTACTAAGTAAAAATTTGTATCTCTAAGAAGGAAGAAGAGTCCCTGGAAATGAAAAATATGCAAATAAATGATAAAGACTATTTTTCTTCCTTTTGTTACACTCCTTAACTGACTGAAGGAAAAATAAAACTATGTATAATGGAGTTTAAAATATATGTAAAAGTGTCTTCAGGTCAAGATGGTGGCACAGGTAAATACGGTGCTCGCATCCTCCCACAACCACCTCAGACGTACACCTGCACTACAGAAGAACCACTACTCAGAACTGCCTGAAACCTAGCGGAATGGAAGTCCCACAACCAGGGGTTCCATGAAGAAGCCACATCAAGACGGGTAGGAGGGGCAGAGACATGGAAGGGGCTAGTCACACACCCATGTGCAGTGGTTAAAAATCAAGAAGGATATCCCAGCTGCAGAGCAAGGAGTCCCAGCCCCACAACAGGCCCCCAGCCCAAGATTCCATTGCTGGAAAGAGAAGTCTTAATAACTTCTAGTTTCAAAAAAAACAGCTGGGTTTGTGGTTGAGTGAGACAGAGGGCTGCTGTAGTCTCAGACGTTCCTATTAAAGTGCCCCGAACAGACTTACCCAGACTCACTCCCTCTGAGCTCCAGCACAGGGGCAGCAGATTGAAAGGCATCAGAGACACACGGGGAGGAACTGAATTGTCCAGCATCAGGGCATGAGCTGGGGGACAGCTTTCTCCCAGACAGAAAGGCTGGCAGAAGCCACTGTTTCTTTTCTGAGCCCTCCCCTCACAGTGCCACAGAGCTGGCAGGCAGGCAGGCAGGCAGGTACCATATCTGAGACTCCATCAACCTAGTTCATACTGGTGATTCCCTGAGGTCCTGCTCCACCCCAACTTTTGGGCTCACCCAAACTGTTTCCTGTGGCTCTTCCATGCAAATGGCCTGTCCTGGCTCATGCTTCAGACTTTCCGAAAATCTCTCAAACAGGCAGAATCTGACCTTGGCATGCCCCATACCTCTTGCTAAGTGGCCCAAGCCTGACACTAACAACAGCCAGCCTTGGTTTACACCTTGACTTCACCTGGACACCTTTAAGCCCAGAACAAGTAGCAGACACCTAGAGGTCATTTTGTAGCTCATTCTGGATGGCCCCAGGCAAAGCACAGGCAGTGGCTGACTTTGACCTGTACCTCACAAGAGGCCCCAGAGCCAGCACACCCAGTGGACAGCTTCAGACTACATTGAAGCACCACCCAACCACCTCCACAAGCAACACACTGAAGGGTGCACTCATCAGGCACCTGAGCTCTGGTGGAGTAACACCTGTTCCACAGGGTGGGACCCTGCACAGCTGATCCTCCATGGTGGTTGCAGCCACTCCTTGCAGCCATCAGCCTGGGGGTAAATCCTTCCCATTGATGTGCCAACAGCAATCAAGGCTCATCTACAACAGGAGAGTGTACACAGAAGACATGGGGTGGCACCTGGAATGCCCAGCTCAGATGAACAGAAGGGTTGTGCCACTGGACCCTATAGGACATCTACTACTTTAGGTCATTCTCCCAAGCCCTGGAAATGTAGCAGCTTTACCTAATACACAGAAAGAAGCACCGGGAAGCTGCCAAAATGGGAAGAAAGGAAAACACGTCTCAAATACAAGAAGAGAACAAAATTCCAGAAAAGAACTAACTGAAATGAAGACAAGCCATCTACTAAATGCAGAGTTCAAAACACTGGTTAAAAGGATGCTCAGAGAACTTTGGCAAAGAGATAGGGAACATTAAAATGGATATACAAAACATAAAAAAGAACCAGTCAGAAATGAAGAATATAATAGCTGAAGTAAGAGGACATTAGAGGGAACCAACAGTAGATTAGATGAAGCAAAGAATCAAATCAGTGATTTGGAAGACAAGGTACCAGAAAACAAACAATTGGAACAGCAAGAAGAAAAAAAGAATTAAAATAAATGAGAATAGCCCTATCTGGGTGGCTCAGCTGGTTGAAGCATCACCCTGGGCACCTAAAGGTTGTGGGTTAGATTGTCAGTCAGGGCACATACCTAGGTTGTGGGTTTGATCCCTGGTCGGGGTGTATTTTTGAGACAACTAACTGATGTTTCTCTCTCCCTCTCTCTCTCTCCCCCCTCTTCCAGTCTCTCTCCTTCTCCCTCCTTCCCTCGCCCTCTCTCTCCCCCCTTTGCTCCCTTTCTCTATAAACATATCCTCAGGTGAGGACTGAAAAAAAATGAGAAGAGCTTAAGGGACATCTGGGACAACATCAAGTTCAACAACATCCACATCATAGGGGTACTAGAAGGAAATGAGGGAGAGCAAAAACCTGTTTCGAAAGTAATAACTAAAAACTTCCTTAACGTGATTAAGGAAATAGACATACAAGTTCCAGAAGCACAGAGAGTCTCAAACAAGATGAACCCAAAGAGGCCCACTCCAAGACACATCATAATTAAAATGCCAAACGTTAAAGACAAGGAGAGAATCTTAAAAGCAGCATGAGAAAAGGAACTAGTTACCTACAAGGGAGTTTCCATAAGACTGTCAGCTGATTTCTTAACAGAAACTTTGTAGGCAGGTGTGATTGGCAAGAAATATTCAAAGAGTTTAAAAGTAAAGACCTACAACCAAGATTACTCTACCCAGCAAAGTTATCACTTAGAATCAAAGGACATATAAAGACCTCCCCAGACAAGAAAAACCTAAGGAGTTTATCACTGCCAACCATGACCAGTATTACCTGTAATGTTACAGAGTATTCTTTAAAAAGAAAATAAAAGGTCAAAATATGAATAATAAAATGGCAATAAATACAAATCTATCAACAATTGAATCTAAAAAATAAAATATACCAACAAGAAGAACAGAAACAGACTTATAGATACAGAGAGCATTTTGATGGTTGCCAGATGGGAAGGTGATGGGGGGATGGATGAGTGGGTGCAGAAAGTAAGAAGTGCAGATTGGTAGTTACAGAACACTCAAGAGGATGTAAAGTGCAGCACAGGAATACAGTCAACAATGTTATAATACTATGTACAGTGTCAGATGGGTCCAAGATTATTCAGTATGAAATTAAATTATGGTAAAGGCCTTACATGACAAACAAAGGATACAATATTAATTCACAATAACAGTAGATACTGATAAATTAAGGATTCATGCTGTAATCCCTAGAACAAGCACACACACAAAATTATGTAGATGTATATCTGAAAAATCTACAGAAGAAATAGAACCCAAGCAAAGGATAAAACGACAACAAATATAAACTCAAATAATGTTAGTTAAATGCTTTAATGGATGAGTACATTTTAAATAATCCTTATATGCTCAAGTTTAGAAAAATAGAATAATCTGAATAATCATAAAGCTAATATGCCATTCACGTTCCTTCCATCTGTAAAAGAAAATGTCAGACATGACTCACTTAGATGGTTGGAGCGTTAACTTTAAAAGTGAGAAGGCAGCCCGTACTTTCCTACCCTTCAAGGAAAATGGCCACATGAGAAACAAGGACCAGACTGAACAAACTAAATAATTCCTAAAAACAGTTAACCTAAGAAACAGCAAACAACTTTAAAATAAGTAACATCAGTTCCCTCAGAGATATTTGAGAGAACATTTATATATACATTCAATGTCAAGAAAAATAAGTAAGATTCTTGGAAAATAAAACATAATAAAAACAAAGACCCATAAAGAGCTAAATACCAGTCCCAGAAAACCTAATGCAAGGCGGAAGCACAAATTACTAAACTCTACGGAAAAGAGGAACAGAGTAAAATTGTAAGTGACAAGTTAAAAGCCAGAGTAAATAATTTGAGTAAAATCTGGTATCCATCTAATGAGAATTCCAGGAACAGAGAAACAATAAGCGGGAATAAAAAAAATCCAAAAATAAAGTATTCAGAGTTACTTATAAAGATATTCACCATTCATTCAAGCAATTTAAACATTCAAGCGTTTAATAGGTGTTTATTGAGCAACTACTGTGTACAAAGCACTATGCTAGGCACTGCACAAGCAATGAGGAGCAAACGTAGATACAGTCCCTGCCCTCATGGAGCTAATCTTATGGTGCAGCATGAAAAACAGACATCATGCCAAAAACACACACTAAATGCACAATTACAGTCTGATCGGAGGAAGGACAAGCAGGTGATACTGCAGCAGTGAGTGCCAGGAGCACACCCAGGCAGCACACGGAGGAGGGTGGTGGTCACTCTGCCTCCTCCTAAAGTACACGCAGAGCTCTACGCAAGCAGGGAGGGGTGGGGTGCTGCGTGCGCAGAACAGCATTCTAAAGAGAGGGGACACCTGGGGCAAAGGTCCCACGACATGACACGGTAACACAGTAAAAGCAAGCAAAGCAATGTGGTCAGAGCTCTGAAAAGAAGGAGAGGCGTGAAATTTGTGAATCTCAAATATAAAGATCAAATATTGCCAGTTTCCAAAAAGCAAATGTAAAGTTAATTTACAAGAGAGCTCAGCATTAACTCCTCACCTGCAAAACTAAGTGCGAGAAAACAACAGAGCAGTGACTTCCAAGTGTTGAAGCTTGAATAACTTTCATCTAATTAATGTTTTTAGTACAATAATGGCATTGTGGTTGTTTCCAAACTTCTTTATATTATTATCTTTCAGAAGCCCACACTAAATTATTAACTATCTCCGGATGAAATTACCTGGCCTCTGGGACGTGACGGAGAATAACCCGGTGTGAGGGTGTGAGGGAGGGGCGGGGAAGGTGAGAGAAAACACGAACTGAGATAAAGGCTCATCATATTATTCTCTCTACATTTGCACATGTTTGACATTTTATATAATGAAAAGCAAAAACAAAATTTTCAGTTAAAATTAAAATCTAGACTAGTAAAATATATTTTTCAGAAATATAAGTAATCATAGATTTGCCACCTAAATATCTATTTCTTAAAAGCAAGGGTGACTCTACCAAACAAAAACAAAGAAGGGAAAAATGGAAGGAGATACTATAGCAAAGAAACCAGTAAAAACAAAGAAATCCAAATAATTACTTATACTGTTGCTGTGAAACTCATTCAATTACTTTTTCAAGGATTCCTGATATAAAAAAACAAGTTAAACATTATATGTATATTCTATAAACAAAATGATAAAGAAGAAAATAAAGGAATGAACAAAGATAAACTCTACATTTATTATTAATAAGGAATCAGGACTGGAAATATTATATCAGGTAACATAATATAAAGCAAAAAATAACCGAAGAGATATCTGCCTCATAATTCACCATGACTGAGTTTCATCCAACTTTTAAATAATATATAATTTTTTGTTATGTAAACCACATCAGAACAGAGAAAGAGATTTAAAATTTTTCCCATCATTTTCAAGTGTAAGTGATAAATGCCTTGTAATTAATACAAGAGAAGCGTCAGGCTCTGCTTCCTCATGCCAAAACAAACAAGGATATGAGGAAAAATGAAAGTTCTAAACCAATCTGACTTATAAATTTCAATGCAAAAAATCTACATAAAATGTTAGCAAACTAAATCCCAGTGTAATAATACAAGAAAACATCAAGGCCAAGGTAAATTTATTCCAGAAATACAGGGAAATTTCAACAGTGAAAAAATCAAAGTAAGTTATATAAGTCAAACACCGTAAGAAAGAAAAAGACATAAAATTTCTGCCCTAAGTGCCAAAAACATCATTTTAAAATCATTTTCAGTAACCTGAAAAGACAAGCTTTAACTTAATGACAAATCCCAAAAGACATTTCTATAAGGAGTGCCTATACCACTACAATTATTTCTCTTTTTTAAAGAGGTCACACTCAATGTACTAAGAAAAACTAGTAAGAGAAACAAATGTTGAAATAGAGATAACTGTCATTATTTGTAAGTGATATAGTCCTTTGCTTATAAAATGTAAGGCAATTAACTGAACCAGTAGTTTTAAGTGACCAGACAGAACATATTAAAAAATCGATAGCTTTCTTTCATAAACAGAGGCAAAAATCCAGTGAAAAATAAATCTATTTACTTAACTTTTAAAATGACAAAATGCCTTGTAATAAGCACAACAGAAGTGCCAGAACTCTATTGTACTGTAAAGACTGCAAACTTTGCTGAATAAAAAAAGGAAGTCTGGATAACCAAAAATACATACCATAGTACTGGATAGGACAACTGAAAATGTTGAAAATGCCAGTTCTCCCCAAATCAAGACATGAATTCCATTTAAGTGCTTTTGAAATTTCATTCTTTAAAAGCAGAACTTGTCGAGCTGACCGCAGATCTCACACAGGTAACTGAATGCACGTGGACAGCTAGTAACATTCTGTGAAAGAATTCGATGTGAAGAGATACGTGCCCCCAGACATCGAAACGCATGGCAGAGGACCCATTCAAAAAGCAGCATGAATGAGGTAAAAACAAACATTACAATTTTCCTTTTTTTTTTTTTTAAAGATTTTATTTTTATTTTTAGAGAGAGGGGAAGGGAGGGAGAAAGAGAGGGAGAGAAACAGCAATGTGTGGTTGCCTCTCACATGGCCCTCACTGGGGACCTGGCCCGCAACCCAGGCATGTGCCCCGACTGGGAATCGAACCGGGACCGCTTGGTTCCCAGCCCGCGCTCAATCCACTGAGCTACACCAGCCAGGGCTTTTCGTACCTTTTTTACATACCCAAGTAATTTCCTGATTCATTTTAAAATGTTTTTTAAAAAAATGTAAATATTGAAAGAAGAAAATACGAAGTAATGTCTTATAAATGTTCAAAAGGGGAGATCTGAAATATGACAAGGAAACTCAGGAGCAATAAAAGACGAGATGGACAAATCTAACTTTATGAAAATTTAAAACTGTGATATTTTGAATCATGAAACAGGTTATAACCAACTGTGAAAAAAATATGAACAACATATATAGTAACCAAAGTGTATCTATTATCCAAAGATAGCTAAACTCCACTGAGGAGAACACGATCCGTCATTTCCACCCACAGGGCTGCCAGTTACAACGGGGCACAGAATGCAGTTTCAACGGCGCCCCCTGCAGTTGTGCAACATGCTGGTCCTGGTCTGGAACACAGATGCTTTTCACCAGGATTGGTACAACAGCAGCCTCTCAACTGACTTCCAGATTCCTCTCCTGCCTGCCTATCTTCCATTTTCTACAGAACAGTGAAAGAGATACTTATATTTTTATAACGGGATTACAACAATTCTCTACCTGAAAGAGTAGCCAATCACTCAAACAAAATCCAGCCCCTCTCTAGGGTCTGCAGGGCCCTCCTCTCTCTCCCCCACTTCATCTCATCCATCTCTCCTCTTCCCTCACTATGCTCCAGCCTCTGGGATCTTCCAACCTTCCCTGCATCCTCAGGGACTCTGCACAGCTACTGCTGCTAGCTAGAAAGCGTACTAACACTACCGCTAGGCCCCAGTCTTTAACTCCTGCCACCGGGCCCCGCTGGCTCCTTCATACCTGCAGGTCTCAGCATACAGGCTACCTCCCCAGAAGCCTGCCTCAGGTGCCATATCTAAGGAGGTGCCCCTTCCATTTTCTAGCTTAGCTCCTGGGTTGTTAATTTAATTTGTTTTCAACCTGTGATGATTTTATCTGTCTTATTCCCTAGAACATAAACTCTGCTAGTACAAAGATTCTGTCTTGCTCATGGCTGTATTCTTAGAAGCTAGAGGAATGCATCGCATGTAGAAGGTGTTCAATTAAAATGTTTTTGCCCATCAATGGATAAATGGATAAAAAAAAGATGTGTTATGCCCTGGCTGGTGTAGCTCAGTGGATTGAGCGCGGGCTGGGAAGCAGATGATCCCGGTTCGATTCCCGGTCAGGGCATGTGCCTGGGTTGTGGGCCGGGTCCCCAGTGAGGGCCATGTGAGAGGCAACCATACATTGCTGTTCCTCCCTCTCTTTCTCCCTCCCTTCTCCTCTCTCTAAAAAATGAATAAATAAAATCTTAAAAAAAAAAAAGATGTGTTATGTGTACACAAAGGAATAGTGTTCAGCCATGAAAAAAGAGAATATCCTGCCATCCATGAAAATGTGAATGGACTTTAAGCACACTATGCTAAGCAAGACAAGTCAGAGAAAGACAAGGACTATATGATATCACTAACATGTGCAATCTAGAAAAAAAATCAAACCTATAAAAAGAAAAACAGTGTAAAATAGTGGTTACATAAGATGGCATGGGGAAAAAGATTGACATTGTTTAAGGGTGCAAACTTGCAACAAGTAGTAAAATAAGCCATAGATGCAATGCACAGTGGAATGAATACTGATAACAATATTGTACTACAATGCTATAAGGTGATAAATATCACTGCAATCCTATTGCAACATAGAAATGGATAAACATCACAAGCTGTATCTTTACATTTACAAAATGTAACATGTCGAAATTTTTTTGAATGGAAAAAGATAAAATAAAGTATGAGTAGGTAATTCATAGAAGAAATAAAAGTAGTATTTAACCCATGAAAAGAAATGTAAGCTAAATAAAAGAGAAATATCATTTTAATCTATCTAGTTAGAAAAAAATTAGAAAGACTCTTAATATTCAGGGTTATTGAGGTTATAGAGAGAAGTACACCATCACCACACACTGCAGGAGTGTAAATTAACCCAATAATTTTGAGGGCAATTTGGCTTTTCCCAGCGGTATGCTGGAACCAGCTTGAACTGGCTTATGCCAGCTCACAAGAAGCCACAGTTAAATATTCAGGACTTTTTGGAGAGCAGTCGCTCGCTTGAAATTGGCCACGGTGGCAGTGTTCACACCACAGAAACCAGCAAGTGCTATAAATCAGATGGTTGATTTTATTGGCTTGTTTGTTTTTTGACAGCCAGTTTATGAGCACACCAGTGCCTTTACACATATCAAAAGGAAAATTGGGCATAATCTTGATCTAGAATTCCTGGAGAAATTATTGTGCAAGTGCACAAGGAAAAAATAAATAAAAAAATAGACCATCTAAACATTTAGATGCCAATTAGTAAGGAAGTGATTAAGTTTATTTCATGTTATTAAAATAACCTTTTAAAAAGGATGAGTTAAGTCTACAGATACTGCTATAGTTTATTGTTGAATAAAAAGGAATTTGGAGGACATGTAAAATATTATCTCATTTTAAGAAATTACATATGCTGATGGTATAATGTGTTATATGTGTTTGGACAAGGTCTACTCAGATGCGTGCCAAACTGCAGTTATTCCTTAGGGCAAATAAAGGAGTGGGAAAGGCTGTGGGCGGGTTTTGCTTTTTAATTTATTAATTTACAAATTGTATGCACTTTCAAAACATCAGCAGATACTGTTTTCAGAAAAAATAATCTTAACTTTTGGGTTAAAGAGGTAATCAAACTGTAATTACAGGCTATTTAAAAATCATGACAAAGAAAATAATACATAGCACAAAACTATGGAACATGGTAAAAACTGCAGTAAGAAGGAGTTCATATCTTCATATAATTTCATCATAAACGCAAGTTAACCAATTAAGCTCTCAACTCAGTAGTTTAGAAAATAAAACTCAGAGAAATTGAGAAAAAAGGATTCATGCATAAAAGCAGGAATTAATATATTTAGAAAACATGGAAAGTATAATAATAAGTCCTAGGTTCCTAGTTTTATGAAAAATTCAGTTAAATCAGTAAAACTGGCACATTTCATTGACATATACCTATGAGTAAGCAAATATAACTAAAATGTGGATTAAAATTCATGAAAATCATAATACGCTTGAAAACTGATGGCCAATAAAATAGATGTGCTATTTTTCAAAAGTAGAAATATTATTTAAAGAAAACATACACAACTTAAACTGGCTATTGACTATGAAAAAAATCTTTCATATTTGTTCTGCTGAAATGAGGTTTTGAAACTTCAAAGGCACATCATACTTATGCTATTTAAATTATCCTCACAATAGAAAAAAAGAGGTAAGCATCCCAGTTCATTTGACTAGTATCCTATGACAATGGATTTGTAATACCACGCATTAAGATGCATTTCTACTAGCATAATCATGACTTCAAAATCCGACAGTATCTCACACTAACAAGAAAACCAAAGACCAAATGCCATCCACATGAATGCAAAGATTCCAAATACTTTTTAGTTGCCTCTCCACACAGGAGCCAGAAGTGATCCTTTAAAAGCAAAAATAAGATCGTGTCTCTCCCTTGCTCTTGGCCCTCCAAAAGCTTCCCATCTCACTAAGGATGCACTCCTGAGCTTTGCTCTGGCCCACAAGGCCCTTCATGAAGGCCTCCGGGGCCTCTTCGACCTCACCTGCTTCTCCCCCCCATGCTCCTTCCTTCTGCTCTGGCCTTTCCGGACTTCTCCGTGTTCCTCGGACCCAACAACAACCCAGGCTCAGGACTTGGCACTGCTTGCCTCTGTTGTTGACCATACTATCTATGTAGTAAATGTGAATACCCTGCACCCCCTTACCTATATTATTTCCTTCATAGAGTTTGCCATTATACTAAGTTATATTATGTACTTGATTATCTCTTTACTGTCCATCACCTTGAGCCAATGAGAGCAAGTCTTCATCTTGCTCGCTCTTGTAATCTCAGCCTAAAAACTGTGCGTGGCACACAATGTCTTTGCGTGAACTTATATTATGAATTTGAATATGCATTCACCCCTTCAAGTCCTGGTAAACTTCATGAGGGCACAGACGTATTGTAAATGCTATGCACAAAGATTACTAGCTGTCCATCACAGTCCATTCTCCCCACCTTCCAGAGGAAGAGACCTGCAGCCTGACACACCTGGCATAGGTACACAACACTTCCTTGTCTCCCCTGCCATTAGGCGTGCCCATGTGCCTATGCTCTCACTTAAGTAAGGTGACAGGAATACCATGTGCCACTTCAGGTGTGAAGTCTGAGAGATGGTGGATCTGCCTCCTCCCTTTCCCCTTTCAAAAGCTGGAGGACTGATGCTGGAGCCCAGCTGTGGCCATGCAGAGGAGGACGATGCCTCAACATGCCAGAGTGATGGATGAATGAACCACTTCTCCTGACACTGCCATTCCAGGCTTGGGAAAGGGAAAGGGAAATCCAAAACCAAGATAAATCACAGGAATCTGTCTGCATGGGAAGACTCATAGAGGAGAAAGAAGCACTGTTTGTAAAGTGAATTAAGAAAGTCATCACAAAAGTCCAGGGCAAATTCTTGCTACAGGAAGTCTCTACACCCCTGATTTAATGAGAACTAAAGTTATCGACAAACCACTCCATAAATTATTGATGATCCTTTAGAGCATGGCCACCTAACACAACCCAGCAAACACTCACAAGGGGCAAAAATCTAACATTGGAAATTAACACATCCAGGCGTTGGAGTGTGAAAGCCAAAGCCAAAGCAGGAATGGGGAAGTTAGGAAATGAGCCACCCAGGTGTATGGGGGTCCTCCCACCTCCAAAGACGAAACACAACAGAGACCACTGACAAAATGGGATCAGGCATAACCGACACAGGCTCAGGTGAGAAACAATCAACTGAAGTTACTGCAGAAACCCATTTGTAGGTGAACCCAGATAGCATCATAATTCTTCCTAAACTAAAGGATGAAAGCCAATTATGTATAGTATCCAGAATCAAACACTTGGTTTAAGAACGCCCACACGGCTGATGCGTACTTCACCAGCAGTGACCGATCTTTGGATGTTCAGTATCAGGTAGCAGTTGGCACTGACAGCCCACATGTTTACTGAGCTCATTTGTCACCATGCCTTCAGATCCCACACTGAAAGGTTGTCTGCTCCTCCAAGTAACAAGCATTCTCTGTACAGCCGGGGCCTGCGCTGCAGCCACCAGGCCAGGAGAGACTCCCCGGGGGATACTCACCAAACAGAAACCGAGTGCTGCCTGCAGCTTGAGCCCTGAGCAAAGATCAGCTGTGAGATCACGGAGTTTCTTTATTAAAGAACAAATCACGCTGGACAAACTTGATTGCTTTTCAGATCAGCTTGTAAAACAAGGGGGCAAACACAGGCAAGCATAGTATCTGGGGGTGTTTAGTGAGTTATTTAATAAAACACCCTTGAAATTAGACTTGGGAAGCCTGGGATATTGGGATTCAGGTAGAAGGGGAATCAGAGTGCATCCACGGTGCCCTTGGGCACCAGAAGGAGAAACCCCTGCTCCTGGAATTGTCAGACAAAGCCATTTTGCTGCACTCATGTGCACGCACAAGGTAGGGAGTGCGGGCTAGGCATGGGACGATGCTTGTGTGTGCAGAGGGGGCTGGGTCACACTGATGGAATTCCAGCTGTCCCGACCCCCTAGCTGTGCCTTCTCCATGCCAGCTGCTCTGCCCTCTGCATGGCTGTCCTCCTGTCCAGGAATTGTGACAAAGCTAGAACAGTGGGCGAGATTCAGGGAAGATTCCTCCCTCTGGACATCAGGTTTCTCTTTTGTAAAACTGGAAGTTGGACTAGGCTTTCTAAGGGTCTCTGTAACCCTGCCTTTCCTTGATAAAACTCTAGTAACCCGAGTGTCTAGCTCCCTGTACCCATGTCCTTCCTGCATCCCAGGTTAGGCTAGATGACAGCTCAGACATCAAACTCTGTGGATTATTCGAAGGCACCAGGAAAAAAATGCCCCTTCTCAAGGATACTCCATTCTCTTGTTGATTATTAAAGACTTTATAGTTATATCACCTTAAATATTCTCATGTGGTAAGTGAGGGGTTACACTAGGAGTTCAGTCCATTCTCCCCACTGCATTTCCCCGCCTCCCGGCCAGCAGGTGTGTCCACGCACCTGGGATCTCATCAAGCATAAGTGGTAAGACCACCATGTGCCACTCATGGTCTGAAGCCTGAGACAAGGTAGACCTGCCTCCTCCCACTTACTTTCCCCTTCCAAAAAGCTGCAGACTGAAGCTGGAGCCCCACTTTGGCCATGCAGATGAGGCCCATGACTTGAGGAAGGCAGAGAAACAATGTAGAAGGAACCTGGGTCCCAAAACCATCATATGGAGCACAGGCTGCTTGCCAATCTGAAACAGCGAGTGAGCAACAGTTATTTTGTCGGGGTCTTCAGCAGAGCAGCATAGACTCCAACTGATACAGAAAGCAGAGTGCTAAAGAGGTGGCACTTGTCTCAATGGTCATTTTGCAAACAGAGATAACAGGGAATAAACACTTCCCAGAAATCATGGGCAGGAGTGCATGGAAATGTCAGAGCCACGTGCTTCCAGACCCTCAACATCAGGGGACAGACTGATTTCCTCCGAGTCTCTTTCTAAGACCCACTAAGACCTTTCCGTCAGACTAAAGCATCGGTGTCTTTGGCAAAGATCCACTTAAGAATGCAGCTGCCCCCCTCCCCCTTCCCACCAACCTCAATTGTTTCAGATGGCCTTAAGACAGCCACCACTGAATTGAAAGCGATGGATGTAGGTCCAAGGAGGCAAAGACATTAAGCAGACTTAGGAACTATGTCCAGGAAAGAATATAAAGTGTAGTCACTGGAACATGGAACTCAATGGAAGTAAGCAGACCAGAAGCCTACTAAGATTTTGTGGGAATTGCATTGCCAAAGAAACATGGACTTGATCTGAAAAAGCCTGACTGTTCTATGTTTACAACTGCCACCAAAGCTCTGGTTGTGCACAAGGAGGACGCAAGTGGTGAGGCTCTTGGGCCGCCAGGAGGGTATGCTGCCCAATGCCACCCGGGGCAGGCATGGAGCAGAACGGATGAGGAAGACACCCTCGGTCGGAAACCTCCCTCAAGGCAAAGGGACTCCACAATCCCCTCAGCAAAGTCCCATCACTGCTGTCCACCAGCTGTGTGACTCCCCATCCCCCCTTTTCTGAGCAGAAACTGTTACTGGGAATGTTTTCTGACTCTGCTCCACCATCGTACAGTGTGTGGGGGTGGGGCGGGCCTCTGGTGGAAGGAGGCCTCAGACCACCTACTTTAGTGCCTAGACTGCTGAACCATGAACAGATTCATCCAGACCTCATGAAAGGAAAACTGCCCAGGGACTAGGGACCCTGGGTCAGACCTGGATGCACTAACAGATGAGACTTGGTGCGGCTTTCCGTGGGGCACGGCTGAGTGTTCTGTTTGTAAGAAGTGTATGTAGAGTTGTTTGGTGGCCAGAGGAACAGACTGCGGGGTGAACCCTGCCAGCTGCCCACCCCTCTCCCTGTGTCAATAAAATCAGAGCCTGGCTCAAGGCTGGCCTGTTTGCACTTCTCAGCCTTGGCAGTGGGGCCCCCAACCTTTGTAAGTGGAGGGATGGTCCCACACCCAAACTCAAGGCCGTGGAAGGAAGGTCTGCCTCCTCCACTCTCCTTCACTCCCTGGGGCCCAGAGCACAGGTGGCTGCCACCCACCTGCGACCACACATTAGACACTCAGCTTAGGGAGTGGCAGAGCCGCCTGCCCACCCCTAACTTGAACTGTCACAAGATAGACAGAAACTTCTATTTTAAGATGCATTGTCAGGTCTTATGTGGCATCCCAAGGGGTCTGTCTCAGCAGCCGGGTTCAGCTCACCGTGCCCAAGTCTGCGACAGCACCTGGGTGTCGCAGGCCAGTCCAGGGCACTCCTGCCGCCGCACCGCAGCTTCCCCAGCACAGGCTCCTTCCGTTGTTTTATTTATCTTTGTTCTTCCCTTCCTGTGTGCTGCCTACTGATCCTGGAAATTTATTTAATTCCCACTGAATCTTGGTTTCCTCACCTGTGGAATCTGAATCTGAATTCAAGGAGCTTCAGCGTGCAATCAGTGAGGGTGTGGTACTCAGTGAATAGAAATTCAGAGTGAATACAATTGAACAAAGACTCACAAAATCGCTAATTCTACTGACTGCTGGCATTACCTTCAGTGCTTTATAAATGCTTGCTTATGCAATGCAAACAATATATCCCCAGAGAGGAGCCCTATCTTTCATATGAGAAAACTGAGGCACAAAAGGTATTAAATAACTTGCCCAGGGGTACACCACTGGCCAAGTGGTTTGCTTAGCCAGGGATGAGACGGGATGGATGTGGAAGGGCCTCAAAAGCGCCTCCCCCGCACCCAGGCCAACACGACAGCTAGGCCGCTGTCTGTTGAAGGGCTCGAAACCACATAAAGTCTGAACAACCGGCTCTCCGTGGAAGCACACGGTCTAAAAACTCGACTGTCATAGTGACTGTTCCTGGTCCCCCTTGGTCTTCAACCAACTCGTCACCCAGCAGCCAAGCAGGAAGGAGGCGAGGTCTCCTGCCGAAGGCCAGGGGTTCTGAGACCAGCTGAGCACAGTCCTCACTCCAGGCCCCTGCCAGGGGCAATTGTACCAGGTCCCGGGCCACAGTCCCCTTGCACCCAGCCCTGTAGTGTCCCTGGGAGGTGCCCAGAGGGATCCGAGTTCTCTCCTCTCCTCCACATCATCATGGATGCATTCACCCTTTGGGGCAGAACTGACAGTGGGCTGTGTCTTGGCTTCAGCTCAGACCTTCCTCGTCTCCGCCTCTGACATTTCTCAACCCCCCAACCTGGCCCTCTAGGGTCCCCGACTCACTTCCTCTGCAATCAGTTCAAAATGTCCTTCCTCATACCTCCCAGCGCGTGCATGTCCCTTGCTTCTCTCTGCTGGCTTCCCCATAGCATCCTAGTAATGAGGTTTCCCACAGGTCGTTCATGCCCACCTGAGCAACATGTTAGGAGCCAGTCTGTTGAGGAGGACAGAGGTCTTGACTCCAAGGCATGAGATGCCACGTGGCTGTCTGATTGGGTCCCTCAGTCCTCTTCAGGCTTACATCTCATCTCCTTCTGTCACGACTTCACCCTGCTGCCCTCTACCAGCCCCACCCCTTGTCCTTGGAGCTGGGCAAACCCCCATGAGGCCAAACCTCCAAGCAAAGAGGTCTGTCACCCGTCAGGTTTTTGCTGCCCTATCAGGACCCCATCACTTACCAGGAAAAGTGCAAACTGCCCAAAGGCTTCCCAGGGAAGGGTGCCCCTGCCCAAGGGGGCATCTGACTCCTGAATGCCTTCCCACCTCTGTTCTTCTGGAAATCAGGTTGGAGGAATTCATTCAGTCAGTCACTTTCAGAGAGCACTTCCTGGGCCCTGTTGGAGATTTGTTTAGGACGCCGCCTCCTGCCATGGCGGCCATCCTGTCCTCCACCCTGTGTCCATGTCACTGTCCCTGAAACCTGACTTAACGGACAGATGGAGAGAGCGTGTCATTCCCAGTACTTCACCCCATCCCCACTCTGTCCCTGAATCTCAAGGGCCCAACTCAAGACTCTCCTCTAAGGAGACAGCCCCACTGAGGGGCTTTGCTTCTGCCCTTCAGTTTGCAGGTGTTTGAGGGCAGAGGAGGATCTTCGGGGGGACGTAAGGCCAACAAAAATTGGGGGCCTCTACAGAACCAGCCCTGATGGTGCCCTTTGTCCTCTGAGTCCTGGATACTTAGCCTCTGGGCACGGCCCTATCCTGTGTGACAGTTTTCTGACTCCCTCCTGGTAGGGTAAGATGAGATCACACTCATGCACACACACAACCACACAATCACACAAAATCACGCCCGGTCATACACACATTGTACACACAGTCCCACACTAACACACACACAAGTATGCAGGCAGGTCACCACACTGCACTAGGGTGGGGCCCTGATCGCCCAGGACCACACTCCTTGCTCCGGTGTCCTTTCCCAGGAGGCCCAGACCCATGAAGATGGGGCTGCTGCGGCGCCTCTTGTGGGAAATGCTAGTCTCCAGTCTTCGCTGACCTCCGGCGGAGCTTGCAGAAGCTCCACTTTGCAGCAAGAAGCCTCAAATGTCCAACCTCTCCTTTCACTCTACCTGAATTAATCTCCGCTTCTCTTTCCTCCCCTCTCCATCGTTTTTATAGCAACTTCCAGTCCCTGGGTAGGGCTCCGGCTGAGACCGCCAACCTTTGAGGGCTGCCTCTTGGCGCAGCCTACAAGGTGTCTGGGTTATGAGCCACACATACATGCTGTGGCTCAGGGGCTTTGCCAATCACCCTGGAAGCAAACGGGACTTGGACCAGCCCACATGATCTAAAGGCCACCAACCTATTCAGGCTAGTTCCTCAGCATCAGTCTCTCTCTCTCCTAATCTCTCTCTCTCCCCTTCTCCTTTGAAAAGCATGTGTGTGTCTGGCAAGGAAATGCTTATTTGTTTCAGGCACTGTTATGTACAAAGGCAGGGGCATAGGTGCCCATGTGGAAAGATCTGGATGTGCCGGCACCTGGATTCTGGCCACAGGCCTTGCTGGCTGTTGGCCCTTGGGCAAATTCCTCATCCATAAAATTAGGGATTTACACTGGATGAACTTGGGAGGTGCCTTCCAGCATAATGCTCTATGATCTATTTCACTCTCTGTAACTTCTGAAATTTAGCTGGCAGGAATCTGAGCCTGACAAAAATTCTTTCAGGAAACTCCAACCATAGGCCTAAGGTTCAGCTCAGGCCTCCAAAGTCAAGTACATGCAAAGGGAGGAGACCCCAATAGCTTACAGTTCTCCCTTATGTGGCATCTTTCCTTCACATGCCACACCTGCATTGCTACCCTCTCTACCTGAGTGACCTTGACTTGCGGACTGGCAAGGATGCACTAGACTGCAGGGAACTCCAAGGGAAATACAGAAAATGTTGGAACGTTTCTGGAAGCTGCCCCTGGCTGGAGGAGGCAGGAAGGCGGGGAGCCGCAGTGGACTCAGACCAAGGATGCTGTAATGGAAGACAGGATAATTCATGCACAGTGTGACCTGAGGGTGGAAAGCTGCCACCACAGTGCTCTGGCCAGCACCCTGCAAAGGAGCGAATAAAGGCAGATACTGACCCCAAAGCACAGAGATCATTTTGATTAGCACAGGAGGCCATGGCAAAGCCTGGGGCTCCCCAAAGAGATGGGAAACCAGAAAGAGAAATAAAAATGAAGGTCAATGCGCCATCCCTCTGACTGAAATGGGACTTTTGCCCACCTGGAAATCTGATGCTCCTAGGGATGTGTGGTTAATGGTCCAGAAGGTCACAGGACACCCTGAGAGTAAACAGTGCAGCTCCCATTTGAGAGTGCAGTGACCCCATACCCACCACGTTACAGGCTGCAGGGGAAGAAGAATGAATGGGGATTCTGGTTGCATGCTGGGGTCTGGCGCAGGCAGGGCTCCTAGGAAGAGAATCCAGCACCAGTGAGGAGGCTCCAACAACGAGAAACAGAGAGGCCCAGGGTGAAGATGAGGATGAAACTCAGGAGGCCCAGCTGTGACTTCCTTTGGCTTCAGGCCTTGCTAATACCCCTTAAAAGTGTTTCCTCTGTCTGGTGCTGAAGACTGTTTGTTTGCTCTTCTGGTGGAACATGTTGCAATTTCTCTTTCCTCCTCACACACGGCTCAGCAATGAGAGTACATTCCTGAAGCACAGGCAGATGGTGCAGAGGGGTGAGCTGGGCTTTCCCTGTGGGCTCTGGCCCTTCCCTCACGGCCCAAACTCTGAAATGATCAACTAACATTTCAGGGAGAGCTGTGATTCCCAGCCAATATGCCAGGGAATCAGAATAAGGAGGCGGCTGTCCTACAGTCATCTTCTCTTAAGAAGTTAATGTTTATACCCACAGGTGGTGAGCTGTAACAGATGGCCTTGAACTGGAGACAGAAAGATCAGAATCAGAGAGAGAAGGCAATAGGATGAGGGAAGCAGAAACTGGAGTGATGCATTTTGAGAGGGAGCCACCAGCCAAGGAAAACAGACACCTCTGAAAGCTGGAAAAGCAGAAACTGGGTTCCCTCTTACAGTTTCTAGAACATTCCAGCTCTGCCAACATCTTGACTTTAACCAAGCAAAACTTATTTCAGAGTCCTGGCTCCCAGAACTGTAAGAGAATGAATTTGCATCGTCCTAAGCGCCTAAATCCATAGTAATTTGTTACAGCAGCAGCAGGAAACTAATACAGCATGTTACTTATTCTCTGTATCTCAGTTCCCTCTTTGGAAAAATGGAAATAATAATAGTATCGCTGTCAGGATAATCAAATGTAATATAACATATTTAAAGCACTTAAAATAGCACCTGGTACTCAGGATTTCTAAACAAACATCAGCTTTGACTATTTTGGTCCAACTGCTTCACTTTATAGGAGAGACCACTAAAGTGTAGACTTTAACAGGGAATATGTAATAGAGGTCACAATGACACAATGACACATTCCTAGCTCATTACTACCAAGTAGCTTTCTTATTTACAAAAGGGACATGCGAGCTACAGAAGATTCCACAATTCTAGGTCATAGGAGGAAACAGAGGCCAGAACTGAAGCATATTCAGCAGCTTAGTGATTTTCTGCTCTCCCTAGACAAATCTACCGTTAAGGTCAACCCGTCCTCAGACAGCACCTTAACTAGGAGAAGAAGCTGGCCCCCTTCCTACCTAGCTCAGCAATGAGCTTTGTGTCTCCTTGAGTTGGCTGCCAAGAGTGAACTTGGCACATGGATTGTGCACTGGGAGCCATTTGTCAGTGTTCTTGGTTCTCACTGAGCCATTCCCCAGCCACCCCCTGCCCAAGGCTATCTTGGGGGCAGAATCTAAACCCCCCACAAAAAACCACTATTCAAACACCCCCCTGCACCAGCTCCTAGCAAGTTCAGCTGCTCTAGTTTCCCCACCAGTTGCCACATTCCTCAACCTCGCTGAACAGGACCCACTGCTTCCCCACCAGCCACGTTCCCCTCATCATCAGCCTTGCCTGCTGGCCAGGCTGCACTTCATAAGCCAGCATTATAATACCTACAATGCCAACAGTCTCAAGTCTCTTGCTGTGCCTACCCTTCTTACACTCACCTGGGACACCTGTACTCTGCAGTGAAACTTCTTCAGAGACAACTGTGCAATTGGGCTTTTTGGTTTCACTGGAAATTCAAGGTCATAGGTCTCCACTGAACACTCAGTCTTGTCAAGCAGGCCTTCTTGGTGGGTTTCCCACTCGTGCAGTAGCCTGTCCCACACCTCTGGTTTCACCTTAGGAGCAGGATGCACTGGGGGTAAGAACACAGGTGCTGAGATCAAGCCCCCGGAATACCACACACCTGCCGTGGGATCTTGGTCAAGTAACTAAAGCTCTCTGGGCTTTAGCTTCTTATCTTTTCTTCAACATGTGAAGTCAAGTAACGTGTAAAGATTTTAGAGCAGAGACTGACACGGAGTAAGGCCTACGCAAGTAAAAGCAGTATTATTCGTTTTCCCAAACTCTCCAGCACTCATTCCATGCTCTCAGCTAATGGCCTCACCTCCAAAGATGGGCACTTTCTTGTCCTCTGGCCACCAGATCCACAAACCTGCCAGCATCCACATTCACATCCTCTTCCGCGGACACAAAAGAACAGTACCCTTTTGCTGAAGGCCAATTCCTCCACTTTACCTGGGGATTCTATTTCTATTTGACTGAAACAGAAACTGCTGGAGATTCTGAAGGAGGAAGACACCTAATAGCTGCCCCTTACTTCTTCCACACTAAGAAAAACTTACATTTTCAGCCTTCTAGATGGATACTAAGAACAAATACTATAGTTCCTAGTCTCCTTTGTAGCTAGGCATGGCAGCATGGCGGAGTCCTAGCTAATCTGAATGAGGGGAAGTGATGTGTGCCGCCTCTGGAATAGAACCTTACAAAGGGCAGAGATGGCTCCTGTATTGTCGCCGCACCCATCCGGATACTTGGAGTGTGGGTGCCGGAGGAGGTTACCTGGACCCCAAGCACAAGGGCCCTAGAGATGTGGGACAAGAACACTGAAGGAGCTGGATCCTTGAACAACCTTGTGTAGTCAAACCATCATTTCAGCCCTAGAAAGTTTATCTTGGTATATTATTTGAAAAGGAAATAACCTATCTTATTTAAGCTACAGTTTTTGAACAGTCTCCCATACACATAGCCCAATCATATATGAATTAATATGCTCAACTTCTTTTAGATTTCACTATCTGTCCTTTCTCCACCTCCAATCTGCTATTTTCTAACAGACTGAGAATTTGGGCATACAGACATGTTCTGATATCTCCCGTCTGCGCCAGACCCGTTCTTGACTCCATATCCCCTCCAGCACCAAACAAACGCCCTGAAAGTGTCATCTGCGTACAGTTTCTACTCCCCCTGACCCCCCTCTTTTAACAACCAACCCAAACTCCCTTGAGCCCCTTGAGCCCCATGGAGACTACTCTTTCTGAGGATCCGATGATCCCCAATGGGTCTTTCTAGTTCCATCTTACTTAACTCTTCCATAGCTTTGCACAGGGAGGAAACACTCTGCTCTCTAGCTTCCAGGCCACCCTACTCTGGGTTTTCCTTCTGCCCCCTTCACATGATTCCGTCCACGATTCGTTCTTTCTAACCAACCCCGAAGTGCTGGAGAGCCTCGGCACATAGTTAGTTGTTGGCCTTCTTCCCTATACTTCTCTACTAAAGTGACTACCCCATCACTTCCACTTCTCCCTAGGTGCAGACAACTCACACATTTACATTCCAATGTGTGAGCACCTGAGCTCTACAGACATGTATCCATATTGCATACAGAGCAGCTCCACCCGAATGTCTCAAATAGAACACGTCCAGAATGATCTCAGCGTGAATGTTACCTCCTGAGGCAGGCTGCTGTGGGCTGAATTACGTCTCCCCTCAAATTCCTATGTTGATGCCCTAACACCCAATACCTCAGAATGTCACAGGAGACAGGGTCTTCAAACATACGATCAAATTAAAATGAGCTCTTTATGATGGGCCCCCATCCATTATGACTGGTTTCCTTATAAGAAGAGGAAATTTAGACAGCAGACAAGCATGCATGCAGAGCGAAGACCACATGAAGACACAGGAAGAGAATGACCACGAGTACATCAGGGAGAGAGGTCTCAGAAGAAACCAACCCTGCCAACACTTTGATCTTGAACTTCAAGGCCCCAGTACCATAAGAAAATAGATTTCAGTCATTTAAGCCACCTGATCTGTGGTATTTGTTAGGGCAGCCTGAGTGAACTAACACAGAGGCCTTCCCTGGGCTCCCAGTTTAAAGAAGCCACTGGTAACTTCCTACCACATCACCCTACTCCATGTGCATAGGAAGTACACTCTGATCATTTCCTTATTTGCTTACGTAATACTTTTTTTCCCTCATTAGACTAGGACTCCATGAAAGCAAGGATGTGATCACCAATGACTCACAGTGCCCACAGCAGCGCACAACATGCAGCCATCCCTTAATAAATATCTATGGGGTGAACAAACACAGGACTCTCCACTCTAGTTTATTCCTTAAAAAAAAAAAAAAAAAAACTAGAGGAAGAAGAGGAAGAGAAGACGTAAAGGGGAGGCATCAGTAGATTAAAAATTAGCTAGATATGTTCCAAACCACTAGAGAATAAAAGAGACAAAAATAGGAAGAGAAGTGAAGAGAAACAGTAAGGAAAGCTTTTTTAAAGTGGAAAGCAAGCAAATAGTATAAAAATATATATATAAATCAAGTATATATTATAGGTTATCAAATAAATATTCATAGGCTTAACACCTCTACAAGAAAAGCCTCTCATGTAGACACACAAGACAAAATTTTAAGATAAGGTGCATTAAAGAGTTATACATAAAACAAAATTACACAAGGAGATGAACATGAGGGATGAGCAAAAGTATTTGAGGAAAATGCAAGAATGCAGAGTCAGGCCCGGCAATAAGAATTTTGTACTGATGTTGTACTGAGTATCGCATTAAAGGCAGATCATCAGAGGTAAGAGAGGGTATGACCCACTCTCCCTCTGTATACAGGTCGATGGGCCCTTATATACCAAACATAAATGCGTATATTTAAAATATTGTAAGTATAGGGTAAACCATAGGAAATTGCCGATATTTAATGGTTTTGACCTATAAAACCAACAATTTCTTATGTGTATAATACAAAAGAGAATAAAACGTAATCACAGAAGAAATTAAGACCCTTCTATCAACTTTGATCAACTGAACAAAATAGAAAAGATTTGAATGACATGATTAAGACTTTCTTTTAATTATTATATATTAATTATATCATAAATACTTTTAAATGCCCACATTATAGTTACAGGTATTGATCATATCAAATACCACACATACAAAAAAACCTGAAAGTTTCCCAAATTGGAAATAATATTGGTTGCACACTTTATCTAAAGTGCAACAAAACTACTTGTCAATAACAAAATGTGAACAAACACAAGGCAAACCAACTGAAATTTAAGAAATAAAGCCATTGTGTAAAGGCGTCACAGTTTTTTGATCCACTCATTTACTGATGGGCATTTAGGCTGCTTCCAGCACTTGGCTATTGTAAATAATGCTGCTATGAACAACAATAAAATATATTTTTAAAAAGAAATAAAGCCAAAGTCTTGAATAAAAGTAATATTTGGGTAAAAATGTAATTCAAAACAGCAACCACAGATATTTTGACCATACCAATAACAAAAATATTACAACTTTCAGAATTCAGTTATGGCTACACTTAGAGAAGAATTTACAACTTTATGTTCTCCTATATTTAACAGGAAACAAAATATAAAGAACTGGGAATCCAGCTCTAACATGTGCACTAGCCGGTTCCAGAAAGAACTAATGAAATCTCTGACATTGGCAGCCAGAAGCATGAGAGCGCAACGACCCAGCAACAGGAAAGAAAAAAGGTATGTAATTGCTGATCCAGAAGGGCTATTTTTAAATAATGAAAGGCTGTTTCGCAGATCTATGCCAATAAACTCAACAAAATCAGAAAGATTTTGTTTGAAAGCATAAATTGCCAATATTCATTCAAGAACAAGTAGAAAACCTAAGAGTTGCAGTAAGCATTGAAGAAATTAAAAATACTGTTTAAAATACATATTTAATAAAAATTAAATATATGTGTATATTTAAAGTTCTTGCCCAGCACAATTTTACAGGGAAGCTCCTTCAAAATATTGGGGTAGGTAAAGGAAGAGGGAGAAAGATGTCCAATCCATTTTCCTAAGCATAACCTTGATCTCAAACCTTAACACAGATACTTCTGAAAAAGAATGACAGAAGACAGTTTAACTCATAAAATTATATGCATATAATACTCTAAATAAAATATTAAAAAATAGAATCCAGCATTATTTTAAAAGGACACCACTTTTGACCAAATTGGTTTTATGTTCCAAGAATGAAAAATATAACAATGCTAATACACTATCTATCATCTTAGAGAAAAATGTAATTATTTATATAAATGCTCCCCAAGAGGCAGTTGATAAAAGCCAACATCCATTCTTAATTTTAAAATAAATCTTAATGAAAGACAATGAAAATATACCTCTTTTCATGAAAAAAATATAATAAGAAAAACATCTGCCATATGTTTACTGTTTGAAAGGTTCTCTGTTAAATGTTTTACAATATTTATTAACTCCTCAACTGAGATCAACTGCAAACCAGCAGTCACCATCAGGTGAACCTGACCCACGAAGAGAACCCCTTGTACTCAAGTTGGAAGCGAAGCTTCGAGGCCGATGGTCCTCATCGTTGTGAGCCTCGTTTGCAGAGCTAGCCAGCTCACTAAACGAGGTAGACAAATAAAAGTAACAATATTTATAAGAAAGAATCAAATTATCACTATTATCAGATGATACAGATATCACTCTAGAAAATTGATTAAAAAACACTGAAACTAAAATGAGTTTTCAATAAGTTTGTACAAAAGGTACAAATTTAATCTTTCATAAATGTACAAAATGTACAAAATTTAGTCTTTTATAAATGTACAAAAATTAATCTTTTATACCAGCAAAAATTAGTTTGGGGTGAGAGATGGGTAAGGGAAGAAAATAGTGATACTATTAACAATTATAGAAAATTATATAATGCCCTGGTTAGTGTGGCTCAGTGAACTGAGCGCTGGCCCAAGAACCAGAGAGTCGCTGGTTCAATGCCCAATCAGGGCACATGCCTGGGTTGCAGGCCAGGTCTCCAGTAGGGGGTGTGCAAGAGGCAACCAGACACTGATTTTTCTCTCCCTTTCTCTCACTCCTCCCTTCTGTATAAAAATAAATAAATAAAATCTTTTAAAAAATTATATAAAATACATAGTCTTTTGAAAAAAGTGTGGGGAACTCTTAGGAACAAAACTTAATACATTTACCAAAGGGCAAAAAATGCTTGTTCTTGGAAGGGAATTCTTAGTATTATAATGGAAATTAATCTAAAAATAATCTATTATATAAAAATTCAATAAAAATAAAAACTAATTCTATTGTATTTTTATTTTGACACAATAATTCTAACATTTACACAGAAGAATAAAAGTAAAACTGCGAGACAGTCTCCTGCAGTCCTCGCACATTGTGTAAATGACCATAACCACCCGGAAGAAAACTTAGTATTTTAGAATAAAAGTCTTTAAAAACCCTACACAGCTTTGGATCAACAACGCCGATTTTAACAGTTTATCCTAAGGAAACAATTACACAGGTGGACAAAACTCTTTGCCGAAGTTATTTGCTGGAAGAGTGTGTCTTCTATGGCTAGCACCAGGGCACCGGATGAATAAATTAGGTTGCACTCTATGAACAGGTCTCATGCAGCTACAACAGAAAGTACTGTAGCTGGCTGTGTATTTGGCAATATTAAGGAAGTACTCTTAATTTCTTTAGGGAGGTAACGGTGCTGTGGATGTGTGTGTGAGTGCGCTGAGGTGGAGAATAGCGGAGAGGCTGTGGATGAACAGAATTAGCTGTGAGATGACAATTTGGCCGGCTGAGTGTTGATACATGGGGTTCATAATACACATTATTCTCTCTATTTGTCCATGTAGTTGACATTCTCCATAGCAGAAAAGAGAAAAATCTGTTAAAAATTATGCTCTACATGTATTTTTATTAGTATGTAAAGGTACTTATGGTACATTATTAAGTGAAATAAATAGGTTTTGAAACACTGTGTTGAGCAGAATCTTATCTAAAAAATTTAGATATATATGCAAATAAGGACCAAAATGTAAACCAGTGATTATGAGTAAGATTATGAGTGGTTTTATTTTTTTCTTTTATGCATTGCATTTTCAATGTTTTCTATAATGAAAATATTTCACTTGAGTAATTAAAAAGAGAGGGGGAATTCAAAAGAAGCCATGCCCATGAAGAGCACAGAATAGTCATCCTCTAGTTGGGATGCTTCCTTCCTCCAATCAATAAACTAAGATATGTGCATCAGGCCTTCAGGATATCACCTTCTCGCCTCTCTTCTTTCCCATCGTTCTGATAAACGCTGTGAACTTCTTTTTCCTGAATCCTGCTTCCAAGGCTAGAGATACAGGGCTCTGCATCCAAGGGGCTCCACACTCATGTCTCTGAAGCAACTGAGCAGATGACGAGAGCCTGGACAAGATGTCCCTGGAGGCCAGTGGGATTTAAATAGACATTTCACCTAATAAAAGAGTCTGTCCTGGACTGAGTTCTGGTTCCTCTAAAGGGAAGCTGATGTTAGTCATGGAAGAAAAATCCTTCTCTGCCTCACCAGTGACGCTTTACTCCCAATGACAGACAGGGTTTCCTTGGATATGTCCCAGCAACATCCAGGCACAACTCTGATGAGGGGCAGGGTGATGGGAGAGAGGAAAGGTAACTCTGACGTGGATAAGGGGAGGAGGGGTGTCCCAGAGGGCTTCCCAGAGGCATCTCAAGTAAGGCCTGTTGGCGGGAGGGGGGAGGGGGGGGATGGTGGTGGCAGCAGGTCCACAGGCGGTCAAAGGGAAGAAGGGAATTGCTGGCACTAAGAATACCAAAATCAAAGTGCAGCCTGTGTAAGCTCAGGAGGTAAGGATGTGTACTCTCCACATCTCTTCCCGAAGCTTCAGTAGAGAAGAAAGCACCCGTGTGCCCTGTCCCGTTGTCAGGGACAAGGCCTGGTCTGGGGATGGGCGGGTAGTGGGGTGTGTGGTGGGAGGTGACCACCAGAACACGGGACCTCCCTGTCCAAGGCACACTTGCTCCCGCTGAGCAGTGAGTGGCACAGCTCACGTTAAACTATGCATCTCCCACGCGGGGCCTCACCTCCAGCTGCCGGGTAAGATACACGCCAGACCGCCACCCTCTCTCTCACTCCAACTACTGTCACCGTGGCCACCAGATTCTACATAGGCTTCCAGAGCCACTTCCCAACCACCCTAATCCCCACTGCTGCCTGTTTTGTTTGTTATTTTAACAGTAACCATGCAAGCATGGGCAGTGCTAGGCCACTGAAGGAAAGGGAGATTCTGGTCCCATTGGCACTTTGCCCAAATTAAGCTCTCCTGAAAGGCCCATCAAAAGGTTAATTCCCCATCAAAAGGCCCCTGAGCTGTCACACCCATTTTTTAAAAGGTGTCAACATCATTTTTTCACACAGAGAAAGGATCCACACCCCCTCCCTTTTTAGATGCATGCTTCCCTAACTGCAAGGGAAGGTGAGTTCCTCTCAGGGCCCCAAGGGTGCAGGACATGTAAAACATCGCCCCTTATCCCCTAGGAGTGTCTGCAACAAGCCGAAGGGAAGGAAGAAACTGGCAGCGAGTCTCTCGACAATCACACGCCGCCTCCCAGCCTCGGGATGAGACCTGTGTCCCCATCTGTCTGACACACCGAGCAGGACGTGCAAGCCGATTTCCAGCTCGACCCCTAGCAGTGCATTTGCGGTTCCTCGGATCAAACTGGAACGAGCAGGTGCCCCAGCTGCAGAGCCTCATCTGTGGACATTACTTCAAGGTGTGTGTGTGGGTGTGAGCGTGTATCAGTGAAACCTAAAACTAGGTGAGTGTTTCCCAGGACTTTTTCCCCTTGCTGAATTCGTGTCGGCAAAATGCCACATGTCTGAAAAATGGCTCCACATTCAGCATCCTGAGCTGAGGGGCAGGCCACTGGGCCAGCTGGGAGGGCTCAGTTAAGAAACCAAAGAACTGAGGTTGCCCGGGGGTAGCATCTGCTCAGAGCCACGTCCACTACGGAGGGAGGAAGTACAGTGGAACAGCACAGGACGGAACCCTGGACGAGGGGGCTGGGCTCCATTTCCTCCCTTGAAGGATGCAGACAATAATATAATATTTGTATCTCATGACTGTTGGTGAGTTTCCATGGGACCATGTTAGTGAAAATGTAAAGTGCTGTAGAAGTATAATATTGCATTAATGAAGTCGTAAAAAATAGAATGAATTCCAAGGGACATCCAAAGTATTTTATTATAGAGAGATTTGCTAAAGTGAGCACATACCCAGAAGAAACTCCCCAATGAGTAAGTCCCTTTAGGGCCCATAAGAAGACAAAAGAAACTGTACCCAAAAGACAGAACAGACACTATGAGTTATTTACCCAATAGTTGACCTGTCCCTCTTGTTCCTTGATAACAAAACACATATTATTTAGGGCAACAATGTATTCAGCTAAATACAGGTTGCTGGCATTGCCCTACCCCCATTCCTGCTGCCTGGAATGTAGGTATAAAGCCTGGATCTGGGGCAGCCACTTTGCAATCAAGAGGTAATAAGCACAGGGTGAAGAGGGAAAATGGGAAGAAGATGGGAAAAGTCAGATTCTTTAAGGAAGGGGTGTCAAACTCATTTTTACTGGGGGCCACATCAGCCTCATGGTTGTCTTCAAAGGGCCGAATGTAATTTCAACTCCTTAACAGTTAAGGAGTAGTTACATTTATACAGTCCTAAAATTATTTTGGCCCTTTGAAGGCAACCACGAGGCGGATGTGGCCCCAGGTAAAAATGAGTTTGACACCTCTGTTCTAAGGGCATTGCTGAGCAGCTGCACCAACTGCAGAAATGGCCCGCCTCGGGACCTGTGGCTACCTGTGCTTGTTTCAGCCACGAGTGGTCAGTTTCCTGTTACTTGAAGCTCAACATAATTTCAAATGATACAAATCACTTCTCCCATCTTTACGAGGTAAGGTTGTATGTGTGTGGGCGGGGGGAGTTGCGGTAGCGACGTGGGAGTCGGAGTTTTCTAGTGGAGGTTTTTTTGGGTGGAAGTACGAGACTTTCTGAGTGAGGAAAGTTTAGGAGAACTAAAAAGGAACTGGGGGACAACAGCCCACACACATGAACAGAACTCCCAAGCCTAAAGTGCAAACCTCACAAAAAGCTGAAGCTAAAGAAATTTCTAGACTATTTCCCACTATGCTTCCCTAATAGCAACAGAAATATAAGTTCCCCCGCAGCACAAAACAAAATTGGGATTTGTCAGCCACTTAAGCTTTATGTTGTTGAAATCCAAAACTGCACCTTACCTCCATTCTATTCCCTCCCTGCTCCAACGGCTGGGAATTCAGTACCTGCCACATCCTTGCATCCAGCAGGTACTCAGTTCCCAAAGCACGGGGACAGGGTATGTGCTTTGGACACTGACTACCCACCGACACCATTTCAGTGTCACTAGCTTATTCTCCCTAGTCCAGATTCAAAAGCCAGAAAAGCAGGCATGTGAATGAGTTTGTTCAGCATGAGGCTTCAGACCTACTCGGCTTTAACGCTGTAGCAGACAGATGAGTTATAACAGAGGCAGGATGGAGAGCGAGAAAGGAAAATAGACCTGGAATCAGAAGACCTGAGTTCAAGTTTGGGTTTTAATACCTATAAGGTGTGTGATTATGGACACAGTAATTAAACATTCTGAATCTCCATACAGAATCACCTATAAAATAAAAATTACTTCTTCCTCAATAGACCGATGTGGTGATTAACTGACCTGTATACACACACACACACACACACACACACACACACACACACACAGAGATTTGCTTTTGTGGAAGGCTATGAGTGCAATTAATTTTATTACCTACATTCACAGTAAGTAACAGGTAATATTTGTGTGAGGACAGTTTATAGAGTTCAATAACCCTGAGAAGTAGGAATTTTTATCTTCACCTATCAAATGGAACATCTAAAACTTGGCTGGGGAAAAAACCCAGGTCTTCTGTTCCAAGTTCAATGGTTTTTCCTCTCTGCTAGCTGAATTAAACTATCCTGGAGCAAATCACATATAAACAGCAGGGCTGTTTTTTTCATGTCAAGCTGTGTGGAGCTCTCTCTCCACTTTATACACCTGAATATGGAATGTGGCTTTTAGGGGAAAACAGAGGGAATGCCTCCAACTAAATTCCAGTTTGTCGACTCAGAGGCTGAGTGAGGAGGCATCTGCTTGCACCTGCTCTTGGCAGGTGCCCCTCTGGCCGTGGAGGGGAAGGTGCTTGTTCACTTATGCCTCCGGGTCACACTGGTGAATACAATTACTATAAATGAGAACATGTCCAGCCAAATCATTTGCCCTCTGCCCCTTCCCCCGCTTCTACTTTGCACCTCGATGAGTCAGCTCTAGAACACGACTCTGATGTTCAAAGCCTGGGTAATAGGTGAAAAAGAGAATTCCAAAGAGCAAGATAGGGTGAGCTGATTTACAGAGGAAAGGTGGGGGTGGGCTGCAGAGGCCAGTGGGCTGAATTTGGAAGGACTGTGGGAAAGGAGACGGCTGGGGAAGCGGCTTCCATGGATATGTAAGGTATTGAGAGCAAAGAAGAGGCTTTACAAGTTTTTGTTTAATTTCAATGTTTACATTCCTTTAATTTTTTTAAGTTTGTTATCTACCACAAGTGCTACCTTGGCTTATCCCACTCCAACTTCCTGATCATCCCCATCTTATCTACCCATGCAGTCAAATGCCTGCATGCCAGGCTCCTTGGCCATTCCAGTGTTGGGCACGGTGCCTGGCATGCAGTAGGTGCTCAGCAAAGCCCGAGAGAACGAAGAAACGGGCAGCATGCTCCTATTTCTGTAACGCCCACACACAGCTCATGTATGTTGTATTTCAACCTCTCTCTCCACAGGCCCGAGTGCAGCACCTTATTCTAAAGAAAGTATGTGAATGTTTCCTTAATCATAATTCTGTGCAGAGTTTTAACCCGTACTGCTTTGGACCTCCGCACGTACACAGCCCTTTCTTATCCAGTTAGACTGCCAGTTCTGCATGGGCGTGGGGCCCCATCATTCATTCCACAATGCCTGGAACACAGTCAGTACTCAGAGAACGACGGACAAGTAGTGGATTCACGCATCTCAGTCTACCGGGAGTAAATTCCAATCACAGCCATCATACACCTCAGAGCAAGTGTCCAAGAAAACGTGTCAAGGGCTTAAGCAAAGCTTCACGTGGCAACAACGTACACGGAAATGCTACCAAGGCTTGTGTCTGCAGTGGCTTCCATTTGTGAATGCTTATAAAGGAAGACATTCAGCTCCTTCGTACAGAAGGACGAGGTTCAGAATGCCCACTTGGCCTTCTGACCCACACCAGCCCACAGGAGGTTGCTGGCCAGCCTCAGCTAAATCTCCATGGCTCTCAAAGTCACCATGAACTTCTCATACAGGGAAATTTAAGGAGCCAGGTGTTTGCCCAGAGCAGCCCCGAGAGCACGAGCCAGCTAATGAAAACTGAAAATACAGGTCACCGCCCTGGCCTCGGCGCTCTCTGTTCTCTGAGGCTCGTGGTCTCCATGACCTGATGGCTGTGGATGAGAAATAACAGGAGGGCTGGGAACAAGGCTGAACTGAGAGGGTGCAGAGGGCCTGCCTGTGTCAGCTCTTGGAAGAGCGCCTGGCACTGCCACATACAGGCTGTGTGGCCTTGAGCAAGTCGGTCAGCCTCTCATCTGATAGGTGACAAAAAGGACAATCATATTCCAGCTTCACGGGATTCCTATGCAACTGCCCCTTAGGAGACTGAGTTTCCATGGACCAGAGGAGACGACAGAGTTCTCCATCCCGTAGCCATGGAACGAAAAGTCTAAAGTTACTATGCAACACTCATCCAAGCTCCAGAATAATAACACCAATGCTTACTCACCAACAGGTGCCAGGACTGGGCTAACTGCTCTATATTTACATCCTCTTATCTCCACAAGGATCCTACAGATAGCTCCTAGTGTCCTTGTGGGCAGAGAAGCAAACAGAGGTCCAGAGACACTGTGCAATGCCTCTGCTCAAGGTCACGCAGCTCACTGGTCTGTATGCTACAGTAGTGCTTCTCTCGGGGCTGTGGGGCTGGAGTCATGGCCTGGTGGAGGCCTGCAACCCCTGAACTCACATCTGAGTTCTTTCCAAAGGATGAGGAAGTGTCAGAAGCTGCACCCAGAGTCAACTTGGGGACCCAAGCTGCTCATCCTCCACTCCAGGGAGGGTTCAATAGCAAGCCTAAGACTTCACTGCCGTAGGTGTTTTCCGTGGGAAAGGCAGGGCTATTTCTCGCCCACAGCGATGTCCTACTGCCTCCTGTAAAATGACCCCACACTGGGGCCCGGCACTCCCCATCCCGGAGCCTCTCGGCCAGCAAAGTCGCCTGATGCCTGGTCACCTGGCTCTACCTGCCTTGCCCTGCTGGCCTCCTCGGAGGCCCCATTTCCTTTCATCTAATTCTTATGGGGAAAGAAATGCCACATTTATTAAAGTGCAGGCTTATCTATTTCATCACAAATCTAAGCTGCAGTGATAAATCCCTGAGCTAAACACACACAAAGGGAACTATGAAGCTTGAATACAGATCAGAATCAAGAAGCAGTGTGTGTGTGGTAGTGGGGGGGGGGGGTGGTAAGCACTGGCCCAGCTGCTAGTTGCCCTTTCCACCCACACAGGGGTCCTTCTGCAGGGGGAAGTGGCAGGGCTGAGGCAATGTCCACAATGACACACTTTCTAGAGAGTTCTAGCAAAACCCCTACAAACACTCCATTTAGGAAAAATTGGCTTTGTTACCTCTTGTAAGACCCCTGAATGATCTAAATGGATGACCCTCTCCTCATCCAGCAGCTCTGGGCTAGGCTACAGGGGGCAGGACAGCCCAGAGTTCCTGGCAGTGACAGCACAGGGACCAAAGGCAAACAGGACACAGCCTCGGAGCCTAAGGAGCTCCTAGCCAGGGACTCAGAGCTGGAGAGTCTCCACAGACGTTTCCCAGAATGTGCTGGCCTTTTTACCGTGGCCATGGTCTGTAGTCTCCACGTCAGGACCAAAAGCAGAAAAACACAACCCCGTCAGCGCTCAGACCCTTCTCCAGGGGCACCCCGGTGGCCTCGCCCTGGAGCCACACCTGATGGCTTCCACACCAACGGTGTGTGGTAGAAAGCATCCCACGGCCCAGCCCCCTTCCAGGCCACACTGTGACACTGGTTACTGTCACCCATGAGTCATTTTTCTCCAGTAAAAAAGCTCCCACATTTTAACTAGTCTCACGGCCACCCAAAATAAAGACCTATGTGGGAGTGGTATGGCAACTTCAAGCAAGTATCCTTAGAGAAAGGCAATATAATTTTTATGATCCTTTCTTATTCATGATGCCTGGAACTCAGACACAATGGCATGAGCTTGGAAGCCATCTTGGGCTATGACATGAAGCCACATGCATAGGAAGCCAGAGCTACCAGGTAGAAGGAGCTCCTGTACACTGTGCAGCCTCAGCACAGGGGACTGACTTCCTTTACAGGAAAGAGAGGGGAGCTCCTCTTTTGTATCAGCAACTGTGATTTTAGGTATTCTGTCATTTGTAAACACTCATAATTGCTGTGCCTTGTCTACTGTATTAAATGAGAGCATTCATGCTGTCATTTATTCAAGAAATGGTTATAGAATACCTGCTAAGTGCCAAGATATGTGCATTGTGAATACATTCAGTAAAGCTGACATGTTTCTGTCCTCAGGCACTTATAGCCTAACGGGTCAGTACTGGTTCTACTTAGTTAGAACGAGATATACCTAGGGCTAAATTCAGGTCTACATCCCTGGGAGAAGGAAGTCTGAATATGTATAGACGTGTCCATGCGGGTATGTGTGTGTGTGTGAGAGAGAGAAAGAGAGAGAGACGGGGGGGCGGGCGGTTCTTTGACTTACCTTATAACTGCTGTGGAACATCCGCTAGAGAGCTAGCAGCCCGGCTCAGGCCAGTGCATCTGCCAACACTGAGACATTTCCTCATTTTCTCCCGTTAAGAGCTCTCAGGTATTCACTCCAGGCCCTGGCCTGGCCAGTCTCACCAACTATTTGCTCTGGCCAGCATCTTTCAAGTCCCCTGTGATTCCATACATTCCATCAGCAAATGCTGGCATTGCTACTTAGATATAAATCCCACACCCTTTATTAGGCACTAGTATTGTAACAAAGATGCATTTCATGAGTCTAGTCATTGTTTCATGGTTCTATAAAAGGATATCCCTGAATTTAGAAGATAATGATGGTGCACACAGGAGTAAAGAATAATGATATCATGATATCTGAACTTACTCTCACATTAGTTCAGTTCCCATGATGATGCTGATGATGCTGGTGATGCTGGTGATGCTGGTGAAGATGAGGGAAGTGATGGTATGGTAATAACGATGATGATGATGTTGACGATGAGAAGGAAGAGGAGGGGAAGATAAAGAGAGGCAAATGTTAACAGCTGGTGAAGGCATACAGGTGTTCCCTGTACCATTCAATCACTTCAAAAGTTTTCATTGGTTTCATAAAATTATTCAAAATAAGAAGTTAGAAATAAATACATATTCCCTGAAGCTAACTAAGTCGCTGTTATGTCCTCCATCACTACCACCCTAGTCCAAGCTTCCATCTCCCTCCCATCACCCAGGTGATGCAGTGGTTCCCACCTGCGCCCCGGGGTCTCCTTTCCTCCACCTGTGCCCCTCCAGGGTCTCTTCTCAACACGACAGCCACAGCGATGATGTAAAACACAAGTCAGATCACGTAAGTCCGTTGCTGCAAACCCCACAATGGCTCCCATCACACGCAGAATGAAACCCAAGACCCTGTCACGGCTCACAAGGCCCCACTCTGAGTTCACCCACTGTGGCATCCCACACTGGCTCTCTTCACACCTGCCACTCTGCTCTCCTCGTTTCCCAAGCACGCCAGGCGCAACCTCAGCTCCACCCTGCACACGCACCGTCAGTCACACATGGCCTGTTCTCTCGGCACTCGGTCTCTGCTTCAGTAATTCAGTCCTTCTCCAAACTAGCCTCCTTCCTACCACTGCCCATCACCTGTTACATCCCTTCCCTGCTCTAAATCTCTACCAAGTGCTTATCGTGACCTGATTTTATGCTGTATGTCCACAGGTTTATTCTGTTTCCTCTTACTGATGCAGTGCACTGAGAGCAGGGACTTTGTTCTGTTCACTCCCATATCCCTGGTGACTGATACACAGTAAAGGATCAAAATCATTTTTGTATGAACAAAGGGATCAGTATGTCTTGAGCCCTACCCCGACCTCCCCCTTTCCTTCCTCCTAACCTGCTGTTAATGGGCTGTGGTCCTTGCACCCACTCCTCTGTGCACCTCCCACCTTAGACCCTCGCAAGCCTCCTCCCCAACTCTCCGGGCCCCCTTGCAGAGTCCAGCTATGCCCTGTCCCCCATCATTAGCCCAACTTAGCCATATGGCTCCTCCAAAATAGGCACCCCCTCTGCTCACATCCCTGCTTCCCTAGGGACAAGCCCTTATGTTTAAAGATGGAAAAAATGTCCACTGCTCACAGCAGCCTTCTCCAGCAGGACACAGAGTTCCAGTTCCTTCTGGCCTTTTCCTCGATTCTCTAATCATTACCGTCTGTTTACAGAAGAGCCACAACCAGCCTTTCCAGAGGAATTAGTCACTGCTCCCCTTTGCAGACTGCTAGACTCACAAGCAGTCCCGCCCTCTAGGCTCTTGTTGATCCCAGTTCGCCAGCCAGGAGCCCACTCCACCGTCCTCCTCACCCATTTAATCCTACCCACCCTTCAAGGTGCCCAGTGATGCCCACCTGAACACAGCAGCCTTCCTCGGAGCCTCCTGAGCATGTGGCCTGCAGTGTCGGTGGGGCAGTCTTGTCTTTCTGCTCCTGAGGCCAGGGCTGTATCCTGTCCACCATCCTGCTCTCGTGGGCCCTAAGGGGGTACTCAGCATATAGTGGGTGCTTCCCATCCAGCTGTGGATGGCTTGATGCCGCTTCCTCCTCCATCTCTGGTTCCTAAGTCGCCTTTACTCTGTGGGCAATTAACTTGTAGTCCCACGGGGGACAACTCCCACTCAGATAGGGGTTGGGAGCCCCCCTCCCCTTCTGAGCTCTTACTCTTCAAAGCCCGAGGGCCTGGGCCTGGGCCGCCCTCCCTGGAGTGAAACAGCTGTTTGCTTCCCTTGCCCAGCACCCTCCTGCTCTTGTCCTCGTGGCACCGTGCTCTGCTGGTCCCTCTGTTTTGCCAACTCACCGAGGTAATTGTGAATTCGAACCCTGTCCTCAGCACTCTCTGGCTTTTCCTTTCCCCTGCTCCTCATTTTGGTCATAGCCAGAATGTACCCTAAATCCTCCTGCTTCCTGCGAGCTGTGGGTAATTAGTGGGCTGGCCATATGGTGAAATCAGGCTCCATCTGCCCCCCACTTGGGCTGCCTCCCTGGCGGGAGGGGCGGGGGAGGTGTTCCACTCTGGCCAGGCTGACTGAATTATGCAGATCCCAGGCAGGACCCCTCAGGCACAAACAGCCTGGCTGGGGCAAGAGCAGCGCCTCTGGCTTCTAGAAGGCTCCATGTCCTGTCCAAGCACGCCCTTCTTAAAGAAATCCCATACAGGGATAACTATCCAGCCCCCACGCTGCTCTCCCCCCTCGCCCACTAGGAATAAAATACAGGGGCTTGGGATTCCCTCTCTAAGTGGGATGAAATTGTGAAGCAGGAATGAACTGCCCCTCTCAGGACGAGCCTGGCACTGGAATGATGATTTGGCCCAGCTGAGCCTGAAGAGCCACAGAATCCCAAGAAAAAGACAAGTTGGTGTAGCCAGCAGGAGAGTGCGCTCAGGATCCAGGGCCTGAGTCAGACCCACAGCCTGCTACCACCAAGCTGTGCACCGGTAGGGGGTTGCCCCCAGGCCTCCCGCCCCCACCCCCCACTCCATGCCCCTACCACCTCTGTCTGCCGGGCTAGTAAGGGACTCACAGAATAAACTTGGAGCACAGTCAGGCCTCAACAAAAGCCAGCTGCATTCCCAGTATAGGTTCAGAAAGGGAGAACCGTAGAAGTGGCAAGGCCGGTCCCCATCCAAGCTGAAAATGCCCAGTGACCCCCTCCGCCACTTTAACACACTCTGGGTGGGTGGCTTGGTTCAACAAGGTGGTCTGCGCTGGAGCTGAGGGTTCCCATCCAAAGAACATCTGTCCTCGGGCTGAGCAAATACTGGCCTCCTCTGGTGTCCTCCCTGCCGTCCCAAGTCCATGCCCTCCAGGAACAGGTGCAGACCCACAGCCACAGGACAGACCCACAGCCACAGGACAGACTTCACACAGCTGCAGGGTCAGGTGCCCTGTCTGCACCCAAGCTCGGTTTGACTGCAGGGCTGGGCTCTGGAGTCGGACTGCACTCAGCACCCAGCCCCGGCCCCTCTTGCCTGTGGATTTGGACAGGATTCTGCAGCCCAGGCCCCCCACCCCCCAGCCTCAGGTTCCACATCTACAAAGCAGGCCTGACAATAGGGATTGCCTCGGGGCTGCTCCTTGATTTAAATAAATTAGTGCATGGGGAGTACTTTACCAAGTACCATCAGTTGTTAATATCATCCAAAGCAGCTCTGTCCCCTCCTGGCACTGACAGGGCACAGGTGTCTACAACAGGACACAGGAGCACCGGGTAGCACACCAGCCAGGAGCAGAGCAGGCGTGTTACCTCCCTAACGCGGATTCAAGCTTCTTTCCATGCAACCTAAAAACAGCAGCTTTCACAGCTACACACTGATTGACTGCACTGGTTCACACAAAACAGAGTCAACTACACCCCCTGAGACTCTCCCGTGAACTACTGCTCCCCACATGGGACTTACTGGGTCTTCTGACCTAGACAGGATTTTCCATATGCCATTCACTCCGCAGTTCATGTGTGCCAGGCCCTAAGCCAGGAGCCAGGGATCAAGGAGTTAGCTGGGCCAATACCAGACGTGCCCTAGGAGACTAGATAGCAAAGAGGTTATTCACTCATTTACTCCTCACTATAGCACGTGGGGAGATACCCTTATTATGACTTATGGACCACGAAACAGGCACGGAGACATTAAATAATTTGGTCAAGGGCTAGGAAGACACAGGGCTGGGTTCCAAGCTGGGGTCCAACATGCTTCACCCACTCCACTGACTCTCCAGTGACAGGGAGCCCAGCTGTCATGGGCATCCAGGGAAGGACTCAGCCAGCCGGGGAGTCAGGGGATGTGACAGCGAAGCTGAGGCCTGGGAGGTGAGGAGAAGCGGGCAAGGCTGAGGGACAGTGGATGAAAACGAACGCTCCGACACAGAGAACAGCAGAGCGTGCGTGGAGAATGTGCCCTCAGGAACTGAGCGGGTTCAGGTGGCCAGAGCTTTGGCTTCAATGAAGGAAGAAGTGGAAGTTCCCTTCCGATTGCAGAGACAAGCAGGAGGCTGCTCCTTGAACCCCCAGAGTTGTACGAAGGAGGCTGCTGGGCCAGTTGGCCGTGGGCTGAACAAAGGGTGGGAGAGGAAGAAGTATGGCAACGGGAGCAGACAATGCTTCGCAAAATTCCGCTGTCAGGGGCAGGGAAGGGGGTGGGCGGGTGTGAACTGAAGGGAGGGCTGTCCCTCTGTGTTGAGGTGGGGGGGGCAGCACTAGCGTCCTAAAGGCACAGAGCGCCACACTGAGAAGGAGGGGAGGGGACGCAGATCAAAGGGCAAGGTGTCTGAACACTGGAAATAAATGGGATGTGAGATCCCAGTGGAAGGAAGGATGAACTTTGAAAAGCAGAAGGGGCCCTGTTTGATATGACTTTGGGGTGTCTATACATGAAGACACTGTGAACTCGGAGTCTGACATCACCCAGGAGGTGCTGGCCAACCGTCCTAGTGGAATGTCACTTGTAAATACAATACGCACACTTTCCCATGGTACATTTACACAATGGAATACTATGCAGCTGTATAAAAGAAGGAGCTGTTATCTTTTGTGATGGCATGGACAGACCTGGAGAATACTATCCTAAGTGAAATAAGCCAGTCAGAGAAAGACAAATACCATATGAGCTCACTCATATGTGGAATCTAATGACCAAAATAAACTAACTAGCAAAAGAGAAACAGAGGCTCAGAAACATGGAACAGACTGACAGCTGTATAGGGGAGGAGGAAGGTGGGGACTGGATGAAAGAAGGTGAAGGGAAGAGCCGAAGAACATATACACACGACCCATGGACGCAGACAAGAGTGACGGGATTGCCTGAGAGGGAGCTGGGTGGAGGATGGCAAAGGGGGAAAACATGGGGACAATTGTAAAAGCATAATTAATAAAATATAATAAAAAAATAAGTACAGTGTCTTCACCATCACTCGGGAGACAGATGAGGCTGAGAAGATCAGTGCTAAGGACCCTGGTGTCCACTGTGGTTGCTTCACTAACCCTCGTTAGGCCTTGTCCCACCAGCTGGAAAATCAGGATCCACAGGAAAGGGAGGAGGGAAATGGGGCCGTTTAAGGAGTACCTCCTGGGTTCCTGACTCTGCTTTGCCATTGACTCCCCCACAGTTTCCTGGAGAGGAATGTGTCCCCATTCACATGTCACAGGGAAGTAAATGTCACCTGGAAGATGCCTGTGGCTTTCAGAGAAAGACTAAGAATAGGAGTTGATAAACCAGAGCCCAAGGGCCAAATCCTGCCCACGGACTATTACTGTAAATAATGTTTTCTGGGAACTTAGCTGAGCACATTCATTTCACATTACTGTGGCTGCTTTTGTACTTCAATGCCACAAATGAATAGTGGCAACAGAGACAGTTACAAGGTGCCCCTTTTCAGAAAAAGTGTCCGTCCTCGTTGAAGAGCCCTGCACTAAGGTCTATGGCCTTGTCCAAACTGAACTGGGACTTTGACCTTGTTTGTCTGATTCTGAAGCCTACATTGCATTGCCTTGCCCTTCACAGGGTATCTTCTTGTGGAGGAGGAAGTGAGAAACTTATCTTCTTAACCATGTTGCTATTAGACACACTAACTGGTTACCCTGCTTCTCAACAAAGCCCGTCTCCACTACTCAGCAACCAGGGTAATCTTATGAAAACAGAACTCAGATCATCATAGTTAAATAAAATCCACTCTCCTTACTGTGGCCTCCAAGGCTGTGTCTATCCCTGTGTTCTCAGCATGCACCATCCACTCCTTCATCCACCACCTGACACCTGTCTCTCCCTGCTATTCCTTAACCATGCCAGGTTTGCTCCTGCCTCAGGGCCTTTGCACATGATGCTTCTTCCGCCTGGAATGTTCTTCCTCCAGATCTCCCCAAGGCTGGCCCCTCCTCATCAGCCAGGTGCCAGCTCAAATGCCACCTTTTAGGACCACACTATCAGAAGCAACTGCTCCTCTCCAGGCTCCACTATCACCTGCCTGATGGTCCCTCAAGCACCTAGCACTCTCGGAAGGTATTTCCTTGTTTACTTGATGCCTTCTCCAACACAATGTAAGAGGCTTTGTTTTGTTCAGGACGGAAAGGTGAACTCAAGTAGACATACTCAATACTGCTAACACTGAAATCAGTTCTGTTTAACGTGAATATCATGTGCATCACAGATGTGAGCCACACATGCAATTTTACATTTTTAAGTAATAATCACATTAAAAAATAAAAGCAGGTGAAATTAATTTTACTAATAGACTATATTTATATATTTAACCCAATGTATCAAAAATATTATCACATCAACATGTAATTAATATAAAAAATACGGTGATAACTTACATTAGTTTTTCCCCACAAACTCTTCGAAATCTTGCAAGACTCTGAAACACATTCCAAGCACTCAATAGCCACATGTGACCTAGTAACCAACAGATGAGATGGTGCAGACGTAAAATAGTATTCTCCCTGTGTCACATGTAACGTGCCAGATGCTGCCCTGCTCACTTTACATTAAACTCATTTAACCCCCACAGTAGCCCTAGAAGGAAGACACCATCCTTAGCGCCATTTTACAACGGGGGAAATCAAGGCAGAGTCTGGATTCACAACAGTCTGATTCCACAGTCTGTGCTTTTCATCACCACCTAAATTGCTGCTAATTCTTAGAATTTCATCGAGAAGATCCAGTAACACAGAACCACTGAAAACCACACATGGGGACAGACTCCGAAAGAGACCATGTAAAGGTCTCATTGTCCAGATGACACTCAACTGAAATGTCCACTAAACCCAGAAGAAAGCAGAAAGGAAATGATTGGAACAACCAAAACTGATGTAAAAGAATGGGTAAAACGCAGGCCCTTCCACTGAGGAAGTTGGTCAGGGCCCGTGGACCGGTGCCTGCCGGCTTGCTCAGTCTGGAATAAAGCTCAGACTAAGAAAGGGGCGTGGGTGTGCTGAGGAGTAAGCTGACTGCCTGAACCCAAGGGAGGAAACAATAAGAACAAAGCATCAAAAGCTGGCCCTAGAGCCCACGGAGCTCTGCAGTGTGGAGGCAGGGGGTGAGGGGCTCACACCCACACCCACCGCAGCCCCTGAGAGCATCCCTCTCTCAGAACATTGCTCTCAGTCATTATTTACCATCCTTGGGATTTCAGCAGGCTGCTTGCACCTTTGTTCACGCCCCACTGCCCACCCTTCTCAGCCTGTTGGACTCCCAGGTACCCTTCGGGCCCACTCAAGCACTGCGGCCTCCGTGGAGTCTCGGGTTTCCCACTCCCATCTCTGCACCCACACCCTGCCTGAGGATGTCAGCACCTCCTCAGAGCTCCATTCACGGACCCCAGGAATGAACACAGCACTGGGCACATGAGAAGCCCACTGTGAACTGTTTGGGAATACAGAGTGATATGTAACAACGAGCCTTTCTTTTAAAAACACTGAAACAAAATCAGTTTAGCTGCTTTCAGGGGCAGATGCTTCCGTGTCTAAAGCCTGGGTCGAATGTAATGGCAGGCTCTTTGTGAGGCTGAGATGAATGATATGCTGTTGTCTAGTTTAGCACAAAGTGAACTATAACGAGCAGTAACAACAGAGAGGCTCAGTAGCACATTGCCTGAAGCCCAGGCATGCACTGGAATCCTCCCTCTACCAAGGACTACGTGTGGGCACTTGGGGCAAGGTCTCCGTCCAGTCTCCCTGTCCTCAACTTTCTCATCTGTAAAGTAAAGATAACTATGATTCAACCTCACAGAGTTGTGCTGCTTAAATCATGTAATATGGGTAAAGCAAATATAGTGGTGTCCAGGGCTTTCTATTAACTATATTATAAGTACCAATTAATGTACTCCTGTTATCAAGGATTAGTGATACTTTTTCTCTACCACCAGCCTTGACTCAGTGAACTTTCTGGGTTTTTCAGAACCTATAAGGAGACAACAGTCAAAGCGTGGCTGCCTCTTGTGGCTGCTGTGGTCAGCCTTTGGTCACCCTAGGTCATCCCCAGGCAGAGACCTACAGGACAGAGACTGCAAGAACAAGGGTATGGCATTGAGGGAATGGGGGTAACCCAACAACTGGGCAAACAGTAACAAGATTCCACTTGGGAAAGGTCAATGCCAGTCTGCTGGGAGACCGTCCAAACAACAGGTATAGGTTTAGAAAGAAAGTATCGCCAAGAGAAAACTTGGAAGTGACAAGGGATGTCCAAGGAAGCAGACCTACGAGTGAAATGGCAGGACCGCTGTTGGCGAAGTTAGTGCATGTGTTAACAAAGGAGCTGAGAACCTTCCATCATAACTGAAGACCCCAAGGTGAGAGAAGGATCAATATAATCAGGGAAACTGTGAAAAGGAATATAGGCAGAGGGGGGACAGTGGGAGGTAACAGAAAGAAGGAAAAGAAGGAAAGAACAGGTAGAGAGAGATGGGGAAGATGCAGCTGATAATAGAGATGGTGCTCATGGTGATGATGAAAATGCAGATGACGTCTGAGCAGGAGCCCTGAGCCTAGCAAGCCCTTAAAATACATGGCCATTTCACTCAACTCCTTAGCCTTTGAGGAGGCTGCTAGTCACTCCCACTTCACAGATGTGGAATTGAAGCAATGGAGCCTGAGTCCTGACACTTGTAAGTGGGATCCAGGATTCCAACCCAGGTCTGTCTACCTGCACAGACCACATCTTCAACCCCAACACTGAAGGCTGGATGCTGAGGCCCGGCCCTACCACCTCTCACCTAGGCGATCTCAACATGCTCAGTTTCCTCACAGGTCAAGCACAGGTTGGATCAGCTGATCTCTCCATCACCTTACAGATCCAAAGTTTTGTGAGGCTATCAATCTTGGCCTCCTGCAGAAAAGCCAGCCCTGTTCCCCAGGGGATGCTGAGAAAAGAAAACTCTCATTTCCTGTTACAGGTGGGGGTGGACCGCAAGTTTCCCAGAGTTCGGGTATAAGGCTCAGGTCATCTGGCTTCACGTGTGGCCCTGAACCTGTGCCCGGAAACAGGGATTCTGAGCGGCCTGGACTGGCAAGACTTCTGTGAAGGAGTCTTTCTCAAAAGAGTAAGCAGAATAGGCAGGGCCGCCTGGGTGACGACCACTCTGAGCCCAGGCAGGGAGGTTCGCAGCCTCTGGACACACAGAGCCATGGAGTCCTGGGTCAGCCGAAGAAAGGAGGAGCAATACCCTGGGGCTTGGTGAGAAGCCTGGCACTAGAAACCAGGGCCTCCAGTTCAGCTCACCACCAGATGACCACCTGGGCTGTCACAGTGACCGATGCCACACTAATTTTACACAGAGGGCCACAGAAGGGGCACACAGCCTTGATAAGAGGTCCTCAGCACGCAGCTACAACCAATACCTACGTGTCAGCTCTGATGTCCACCCAAGTAAAGGACAATGTCCTCGTTCATTCATTCCCTGAATAGAGTCATTGAACAACTATGATGATCATCCAGGCAATGTTCTTGGGGCCAAGCTATCACAGTGAATAAACAGACAAAACCCTCCCCTACATGAAGTTTACAAATGTCACAGCATGGACATCCGGCACCGAAGAGTTTCTGGCCACCACACAGAGCGTGGGATGGGTGGGGGTGGGGAATTCCACAAGGAAAGAGCATGTGTGGTGTGAGGAGGGGCAGGGTATCTGGATTCCAACCACAGACGCAGTGGGCAATAGGCTGAGGTGAGGAAGCATGGAAGGGCCAGGCCACACGGGGGTGTGACACAGAGCCCCTGTCCAGCCTTGGTTCTCAATCTCCAGAAAGTTTCAAGTCACATCCTTTGGCTCCTTTAGTCTGCCAACAAAGCGTACGGCTTTGACAAGAAGCAGGATGACTGATTGCTCATTTATACAACTCCCAGTGATATGTAGCTAGGGCATAAATATTTATTTCCTCCAACTAAAGCCACTCCTGATAATGGGAAGCTGGACATCAGCTTTGGAACCTCAACAAATGATGTCATTGCTGCTGCAAAGAATGGGGACCTCACCGTCCGCCAGCTGTGAGTCACAGTGTCAGACCAGGTGAACAGGCTAGGTTGCCAAACCTCCCATCCATAAACACCAAGCAAGCCCACTGCAAGGCCTGAAGGTCCTGGGCTCAGGAAATCTGCAACCCCAGATGTGGTGTATTTCCTGTGCCTGCCTCTGCTGGGCCCTCTAGTCAATTCTAGTATTTCTCCTGGTGCCTGCTGCTGCCCAGGTATCCCCATTCACAGCTGCAGACTGACCCCCACCCGAGATGAGCCTCAGTCCTCCATTCCCTTCTACCTGCCTGCCATGGGCGGGACCTGTCTCTGCGCACCCTGACAGGGACCAGCCAGGCTCCATCCTGTGGGTCTGGATGTGAACCCAAGCTCCACAGTCCTCCATGTGTTTTCCCTACTTGACAGCCTCAGCTCTTACTTGCCAAACGATGGAACCATGTGGAAAGCTTTTGAAAACTACCAATGTCCAGCTTCTACCCCAGACCAATTAAACCAGAATCTCTGGGATGAGGGCCAGGCATTAGTATTTCAGGAGTGACTACATGAGTCCAGTGTGTGTCCAGGGCTGAGGATCGCTGTGCTGAAGGGATCTTCATCAACTTTAAAGTGTAAGCAAATTGTCTAAAGATCTTGTTAAAACGCAGATTCCGATTCAGTAGGTCTTGGAAAGAGCCCAAGATTCTGCATTTCTAACAGGATGCAGGCACTGCCGGTCCTGGGCCACACCTTGAGTAGAGGCAGCTGGATTTGAGGGGTGGGGCATGAAAGGGGGCTTCTCTGATTTTCTACACCCAAAGTAACTGTCCACTAGGAAGCTCCCTTTCAAGTTGCAAAGGACTTCTGGAAGAGTTAGGATAAAAGGCTCTTATAGAAGGAAAGAGGAATGTTCTGCCAAAGTGGGAACAGGGGCTCCTATACGTAAGAAATGATACAGGATCCGCTCTCATAAAGTGCCCAGGACATAGTAGGCACTCCACAACGGTACTTGTGCTGCTCATGGTATCATTGTTTCTATTATTATTAAGGCAGGATCTACTCCTACATCAATCAAGCACATGCTTCCAATGTCCAAGATCCTGAGAGAGCTGTACAAATCCCCCCCAAAGCACTTTTATCCTCTGAGGATACACCCCCGGCAGGGGCCAAACACAGGCATGGGTCTAGGGGCTTTCATTTCAGACACCCCATGGCCCCTGCCTAGTCGAAGGGCACCCAAGCCTGTTTCTCTCATTTTTGATTCATTTGTCCTGACTGGTGAATAGCCTTCCGTAATCCCGTCATGGCTAACGCTGAGTGTTTGCTACATGTCAGGGCTATTTTAAGTGCTCTCATTGGTTTAACTCATTACTTCCTCAAAACAATGCTAGGCGGCACGTAGAGCCAGAAAACCAACTGAGGAGATACATTTCAGAGTCCATGCTTCCCCAGTGCTTCTCAAACTTTACTTTCTGAATTCATTAAAGCACAGGTTGCAATCAGCAGCCTGCCAGTCTGCATTTCTCACAAACTCCCAGATGATGCTGATGAGACAGGTCCATGAAGAATATTTTGTGTAGCAAAGTCACCCATGTGCTATGATGCCTCCTGGTATTTCTGGATATCTTCCTTAAAGTTCCCCTAAATGAAAACTTCCAGATGATGCTGACGAGGCAGGTTCACGAAGAATATTTTGTGTAGCAAAGTCATGCACGTGCTATGATGCCCCCTGATATTTCTGGATATCTTCCTTAAAGTTCCCCTAAGTGACTTTCACCACCAAACTCCTTCAATTGGTGGTGTGTTCATTTGGTGAACCACAGTCAAGGGCAAAATCACAGTCAATCTCCACTTTGAACACTTGGGCAAAGTTCTGTTTAAATTCTTCTCAAATCGCAGTATTTTGTGGCAAAGGATATCAGCTCTTTGGAAAAGCAGTTGTGTCCATTATAACCTACAGATGTTGTGGATTGTTATGAAATTGCTTTTAAATTCAAGTGCTTTCTGGACCAAGGAAGCAACCCCCACTTCTGAAAGTACAGTGAAGAGTTCTAATCTGAGAAAAACTGGCAAGGGTTTCTCCAAACATAGGAGTGAATCATGTAACCATAAGCTTGCTTTCTTTTTCAGATCACTAGAGGAGAGGATATACATAGAAGCAAGAAGAAATGACACATATTCCTGCCACAAGAAACGCATTAAAGGCAAATCAAGACTGTCTGCTTAATCAGTCTTGACTCAGTGGCTGGCAACTAGCTGGCTTATCAATGAGACAGAGAAAATCGAAGCAGACAGGTGAAGGTAAACTCCCAAGGATGCTTTGGGTACCAGAGTGACCTGAAGTGCTGGAATTGCAGACAAGGTTCTGAAGGAGCCTGACTTCAAGCTGTGAATCTTCAGGGAAAGAAAATACCCTACTCAAAGGCAGTCAAAATACCAAGGTTAGGTTCAATGGTGAGCGACGATCCTAAGGATTAGTTAGCATGGCACCTCTGCGTCATTCACACAGCTCAGTGGGCCTCGAACTTTGCTCCACGCTAGAATCACTGGCAAGCTTTAAGCATCACCCTCCACCATGCTCAGGCCGCACCCCCACAGCAATTAAATCACAATCTCTGGAGTTGGGGCCCAGGTCCCCTTAATTTTTAAAGTTCTGCAGGTGATTCCAATGTGTAGCCAAAGTTCGGAACCACTGGTATAGCACTTCCATGTCCTCGCTCATAAAACAAGAGACCCCACTGGCCCCGTGGTTCTGCATCCTGCCCACGTGCTGGAATCGCCATGTGGAGAGTTTTAACAATACTGATGCCAACGGCATCCCTACAAATTCTGGCTACTTTGTGGGGCCCAGGCTCCAGCATTTTTAATAGTTTACCAGGTGATTCAGAATCGCATCTGGAAAATACGATAAAAAATAAACTACTTAAAAAAAAAATAAAGTGCATCTGGGTAGATAACTCTGGCCCAGATGTGATTTTTTCTTTTTTCTTTTTTTTGTCGAGATTCCTTCTGTTGCTCACATTTTAAGCATCTATGATGTTAAGGCTAAAAATGCGTCTTAAACTTTTTGCAAAGATGAGTCTCTTACCTGTCCTTTTAAATCAGGGATCTCTAACTTTGTAAAGATCTGTGAGCTCCCTTAAATTCTATGCAAAATGTTGGATGAATATGTTTATTCACATATATGTATATTTTTTAAGGAGAATGTCCTTAACTTTTATCGGATTCTCGAAAGAGTTAATGCTATTACCTTAAAGACAAGTAGGTGGTTTCCGATTTAATACATTTAAGAAAATTCAGGAATAAATGTGATCCCAGCAATGTATTCACATTATTTTGAATTTGCAACATACCCACTGCCACCTAGCGTTGCATATCCTTATTGCAGGTTTAGTTCAGACTATACAGCCCATCCTTTGAAAAGGGTGAGAGATGTGAAGATTTCAGACCCAAGTGTCAAAATTGCAGCTGTGTCAGAGACTGGGGTCAGTCCCAGCATGTCTGGTAAAGCTCATAATGAGAAATGACTTCTCCAGCTGTACTTGTGAGGAGACTGTCCACTCAGACACTTGGGGCTCGTGTCCGCCACTGGGTTAGGATATCAGGATTTCCTAGTCCTGGTTATTGTTGGCTTTATGCCTCACTTTAAATCCCGGCTTCCTTTCTTATAACCTTGTGTGCTTGGGAAAAATTACTGAACCGTCCTGTTCCTCGTCTGGAACGGGGACAAAATAAGTCCTTTGAAGATTGCTGTCAAGAATAAGTGAGAAAATACATGCAAAATGCTCAGCATAACACTTTGGCACAGAGCAAGATCCAATATATGTGAGATTATATCACTGTCATTATTGATGTCTTACTACTATTAACATCTTAGTGACCTTGTCCAAGTCATTGAATTTCCTCGCGCTTCATCTGCTCCACACGACAAGGAACATGAGCCCTGCTCCATTTCCTTCAGACAGTTACAGCACCGACCGAGTAGAAGGGTAGGAGGTATGTCGCTATTCCATGGCAACTCACCATCCACCCAGGAGTCGCTAGCGCACAGAGAAGGGCTGCCCTGCCATACAGACATAACCCCTGCCCTCGCAAGTGCTTTTTGAGATGCTGACAGATGAGAAGTCCGCCATGGCCTGCGGCAATTTCTTGTCACAGAGCGTCCTAGGCAGCCTACACCTTGCCCACGTGGTCAAGTGGGTGACTGGACTCCACCACAAACTCCCTTTCACACAGGACAGTTACGCCAGCCACTCAGTCCTTCCCAGATGCCCTACATCAACGGCGTGGCTCCAGCCTGGACACTCAATGGCAGCAATCTCTGCCATGCCAGTCTCTCCCCAGAGGACAACCCCCAGACCCTTTCACAAGTTCATCTGCCCATTAGAGAGTCTCATGGCACAGGCTCCAGGACCCTCCCCACAGGAGCAGCAACACCCCAAAACTTCTCAACAACCTCAGCAAAGACTCCAGGCGGCCAGCTCTCACTTACCTGGAGTCGGCTTGGCCGTGCGCACAGGGGTGTAGTGGTTTTTGGAGGACGATCTGACTGGCGTGTTCTCTTTGGGGGAGGTATTGATAGCCGAGATCGTTTCTCTTTCACAGTGTGCTATGGGGATTGGTCCCTGTTGTCTCAAGATGTCGGCCAGAGCCCTAGAGGAGGAGGAGATCACATGGTGAGATTCCGAGCACGTGCGCAGAGCCCAGAAGGCCCTCCAATGCACAGAGCCACAGCACTCAGTCCGCAGTCACGGCTTCATTGCGGCCGGTCTTGGGAGGAACGCAGGGCAGGGGTGGCCGTGCCTGGGGGTACAGGCACTAGAATGGAGTGATTAGGGATTCTTTCTTTAATTCATTTCAATCAAGGAACTCTGAGCCCTTTCAAAATATTGGCTTCCCCCGATTGCCCCCAAGCCCCACAGGTATCTACAGCAGCTGGCCACTGCAGTGGAGGCTGACACTTGGCCTCAAATTCAGCAACAGGTTACTAACATCAGAGCCACCAACCTCCCCATCAAAAACTGCATACCAAGTAGCATGCACTCTGTGCTGGTGACTCAAATAAGTACAAGCCACACCTCCTGCCATCAAAGAAAGGTGTGATTTAGCTGCAAAGATAATGTGCAGATAAAAAGATAAACATCAGAACCCATGGATGGTGCCAACAGGGAGCACAACTGGGGCTCAGAGGAGAGAACAATCACAAACACAGGGAGGAAAATACTCAGGATGCAGGAGAGATGCAGAGATGCTGTGGTCGTCGCTGGAGTGGCCCACCCCTCTGCAGGAGGCCCAGCTACCCAGAGGGCACCTGTTATTCAGTCAACAAGCAAACCTGCGTTCCCTGCGCTCTCAGCACACATCCATCCCTGCAGAGAGAGGTGAACAGGGCCCAGTTCCCGCCATCTGAGGGCTCACAGTTAGGGGAAATCACGGCACAACCTGATTTCAAGCCAGACCTGCTCTGTGGTCTGGCACATGAGATGAGCTGTGTTGAGAGAAAAGAGACACCCTAGGATATTCTGGAAAGGTAAAGATGAGGGGGGAAAGCCTCAAGAGATCACCATCTGGATATCATCCTTCTAGGGCCAGGTACATGGGTCTGAGTGAACCTGTTTTGCATGAGCTGGCCCTGAACCCTTCTCTCTACTAGAGGTGTCCCTGAGGTGTGGCATGAGGCAGCAGGCCTCCAGGCCCCTCCCCGCCAGCCCAGCCCACCCAAGGTTCCATTCACACCGGGAGAAAACCATCCCCTTGGAAAGTGACAACCCTGGCAGTTTAAAAACATTCCTGGGAATGACTTGTTTCCTTCCACTTTGCTGCCTCCGACACACTGAACCTTCCTGGAGAAGAGCATCACACTGGCAATCTTATCATTCAGTGGCATTTATACAGCAATTTCAGATTCTCCAAGTGCTTCCCCCTCGCTGGCTTTCTTCCTTCAGCAGTGCAGGGAGGAGCAGACTCATTCCACCCCGCCATTCCCTGCAGGGGACCAGTAGTGGGGAAAACACAGAAGCTCACTAGTTCAGTAAAGGGAGTTCAGGTGGACCTGTGGTCTGGGTCAGAGACCTGAGGTGCAGGGCCTGGGAGTAAGAAAAAGGAATGGCCTTGATGGTCAAGAGATTCAGGTTCTCATCCCAGCTCTCCCTCTGATGGTCCGTGAACCTTTGGCAGATGCGTTAAGCTGCAAACGTAAAATTTATTAAAGAGAACAAACAGACTGACAGCTGTCAGAAGGAAGGGCCGTTAGGGGGGTGGGTGAAAAAGATGAAGGGATTAGGCAAAAAAATATAAAAACAGCTCATAGACACAGACAACAGCATGGTGATGCCCAGAGGAAAGGGGGTGGGGAGGCGGAAGTGGGGAAAGTGGGGTAAGTGGTGACGGAAAACTTAACATGGGGTGGTGAACAGACAGCACAATATACAGAGGATGTCCTATAGGAAAGTATAACCGAAACCTATATATTTTTATTAACCAATGTTACCTGAATAAAAATAAAATAAATTTTAAACTTTCCCCCTCATCAGCAAAACAAGGATTTATACTAGCACGACTTCTAATTTCAAAATGTGATAAATATTTTATTTTTAAAACTACACATGTATGCAAGTTACCTGATTCTTTCATCCTCCTATTTATCAATTACACCTTCCCGCCCTGTCTACACGGTCAGAAGATAGTGAATAAAAAATTAAAACAGAATATGGACCAATGGACTAGAACTGAGAGCCCAGAAATAAACCCACTTATACCTATGGGCAGCTGATTTTCCAAAGGGGTACCAAGACCATTCAATGGGGAAGGACAATTTCTTTAACAAATGATGTTTGGGCAACTCCATATCCACAGGCAAAAGAATAAAGCTGGGCTCTTAATTCACACCTTACATAAAAATTAACTCAAAACACATCATAGATCTAAATATTAGACCTAAAGCCGTGAACTCTTAGGAAAAATGGAAGTAAGTCTTCATAGCATAAATTTGGCAACGGTTTCATAGCTACGACCCCAAAAGCATATACAACAAAAGAAAAAAAAAGATAAATTGGACTTCATCAAATTTATAGTTTTCTGCATCAGAAAATGAACGATAAGCCATAAAATGGGAAAAATATTTGTAAATCATATTTCTGATGAGACATACCCAGAATACATAAAGAACTCTTAAAATCCAACAATAATAAAACAACCCCATTTAAAAACAAAGGATATAAACAGACATTTCTCTAAAGAGGTAAACATGAAGAGCAGCTCCGCACCGTCAGTCACCAGGAAATGTCCACGATGAACCCACGACGAGACGCCCCCAGGCCCAGCAGCGGCGGTAAGCGGAGGTGGGCAAGGACGCGGAGGTCAGAGCCTCCGCGAGCTGCTGGGGGGCATGTGAAGCGGTGCGGGCCTCTCGGAGCGCGCTGAGCAGCTCCTCAAGACATTAGACAGAGTTACCATGTGGCCTAGCAATTCCGCTCCGCAGTGTACACCCAAGAGAAATAAAAACACATATCCCCATGAAAGCTGTATATGAAGGTTTATACCAGCATTTTTAATAACAGCCGAAAGGTGGAAACCACCTGCGTGTACCTCAACTGATGAACGGATGAACGAGAGGCGGTGTGTTTGCACAGTGAGTTATTTATTGCTCGGCCTTAAAAAGCAACGACAAACTGACACACGCTACCACTTGAATAAACTCCGAATGCATCGTGCTAAGTGAGAAAAGCCAGTCACAAAAGACCATGTGTTAAATATTCCATCTATGTAAAATGCCCAGACTAGACAGATCCACGGAGAGAGAAAGCAGACTTGCGCTCCCAGGGCTGGGGGAGGGGGAGACGGAGAGGGACTGCTCGGAGGTACAGGGTTTCTTTGGGGCGGAGGTGAAAATGTTCAAGAATTAGGTAGTAGTGATAGATACCTTGGCAATTCTAAATGTACAAAAACCACTGAACTGTACAGTTTAAAATGTAAGGGTAAATTTTGTGGTAAGTGGACTATATCTCAATAAAGCTAACATTACAAAAGGAAAGGTTTGTATTATCTTTCTTTCTTTCTCTTTCCTGTCTCCCAAGTTCACCGGTACTTCTACGTGTCTGGATCCCTGTGGTTGAGTCCACTGCTTCCGGTAGGCCAAGCCTGAACCTACAGCAGTCACCCTCCGAGGCAACCTTGGACATTGGCAATGTCCAACGAGGGAGGGAAATGCTACAGGAGCGCCCAGCACAGAGAACTACACAGCCCAAATTTCAACAGTGGCAGGGGTGAAGAACCCTGACCTAGATGAAGTGGGCCTTAGATGAGGGCTCAAAGCAATCCAGTGAGACGGGGGCCTCCTGAGCAACCCAAACGAAGACCGGAGGCAGGGCTGGGCTCAGGGACGCAGTGGAGCTGGGCGCCCTGCAATGGGCGTCCCGGAGGAGGGAGCCTGGTCTCTGGGCTGTCAGTGTGTCCTCAGGTCTGAACATCCTCCAAGGTTCAGCCTTTCCCAGTGCCCTCTGACAACTGGAAAGGTGGCCCTAATCCCCAGAGGGCATGTCCTCAGGAGCAACCCCCTCTGCTAGCCCCCTCCTCCACCCCTAAGCTCCCTAACCCCCCTCCTTGCTCCTATTCCTCTCCATCTTCCATCCCCTTCTCTCCAGGGAGCCTGATAAATATTATTCTAATTCTGAAATGTGTGATCCCAGTCTCACCTAATTAATTTGGATACGCCAGAGGAAATGGGTTAAGGCCTGAGCTACTTTCTAACCGCAGGAAAAAAACTGGTCACTGAGGAACAGGGAACAGATTCAATAAAACAGCAGGCAGCAGCTTTCAGGTCTGAGAGGCGCAGACTCCCTAAAGGAGAGGACAGACAGGGACGGACAGACAGTGACAGAGAGAGAGAGAAAGAAAGAGGTTGAGACAGGCAGAGAAAGGGAAGAGGAGGACAGAGGTGGACAGAAGAGGAGCCAAACAGAGGGAAAGAGAATGAACGAGGCAGAGAGAGAGCTCAGGGACATGGGAGTGAGACGGAGAGAGAGGGGGCACAGAATCAGAGGGACAGAGAGAAGTAGGTAGAAGGAATGAGAGACAAAATGAGTAATAGTCGTGGAGAAATTCAGAGAAACAAAGTGATTCAGAAGGCGAGGGACATTCAGGGGAAAGCGAGTCGGAGGGAGACAGAGGTGGGCAAGGGAGGACGGAGGACAGGTTCCCTGCCACCCCCACTGGCTCAGTGTCCTGCCTGCTCTGATCTCCCCTCCCCTGGTGCCACTTTGGCTGCAATACCTAGATGTATTTAAAAAAAAAAAAAAACACTTTCTGCCTGAATTATCTGGACAATTGCCTCGTTCTCAGCTCCCTTCCACACGTGGATCCCTTGGCCGGCTTGCGTTGGTATGTCGGGGGCTGGGGAAAGCAAATTAACTGGGCGGCAAATCTGAGCAGGAAGAACAGTCGTTCTGATCCTTCAGGCCAGGAAAGGTCAGTGTCCTTCAGCACATCTGTACGCTAACCATCTGCATAACTGAGACGGCTGCCTTCCATTTGGATAACACTTAGTTTCTACGCGTGTTCATCTTCCTTATCCGCTGCGGTGCCCATACTAACCCTGTGACCTCTGTAGCCACTGGTCATCACCTCCGTTTTTAAGAAGAAACTGAGGCTCAGACCAACCCCAGGAGTAGGCCATGATGGAGCAGGAATCCGAGCCCAGGGCTTAGGGCTTGCATCTGTGTGCCCTGCTCACCGGGACTGCCCCTCACACATGTCGCACTGTCCTGTGAGTCCGCGTGCCCTGCTCACTGGGACTACCTCTCATACACATCGCACACTCCTGTGAGTCCGCAGCTAGAGCACAGCCTCCTGGTCTCTCCAGCTGGTCCTGCCCATTTAGCACGTGCCGGTTACTTTGGGGGCATGGTGAAACAATTAGTAAATGAGTGATTCAGGTCAAAGCCAATTATTTATTTGCCTGAAACCTTGGTGAAGGTTGTCAGTGGTCCCAAGGGAATGGAAGTATGCTGGGATTTCCTGCATGGTGAGTTGTCCCAACACCAGGGGCCAAGCCCGATCAACATTTTGATGTGCTGCCACCTGCATTCAAGACCTGAAATCTTTCTGAAAATATTAAAACAATTGTGGCAAAAAGGTGCCCCCCCCCTAAAAAAAAAAAGGAAAAACGAAAACAAAAAATACCCTGGGCCCTGACCAGCGTGGCTCAGTTGGCTGGGCATCATTCCGCAAAGCAAGAGGCCCAGTACCCAGTCAGGGCACATGCTCGAGTTGCAGGTGTGGTCCCTAGTTGGGCCACGTATGAGAGGCAGCTGATTGATGTTTCTCACATCGGTGCTTCTCTTCCTCTTTCTCCCCCTGCCCCCCTCTCTCTAAAAACAATAAATAAAATCTTTAAAAAAAGACTTAGAATTTTTTGTCACAATTTTCACTCAGTGATCAAATGGTGAAACTTAGGTCCCCCCAAATTAAGTTGGGAATCTGGGGATCCTTAGTTCATCTGCTAAGCTTTTTGATCTGAACTAAATGCTTTCCATGGGAACCCCACAAATATCACTGGTCACTAGAGAGGAATGAATGGAAACCGGGATTTCTGAGCCATTTGAATAACACGGAAGGGAGAAAGTAAGTCCAGCTACTATTCGGTCAGTTTTCTGGTCCCAAGGGCAAGGCCAGCTAGTTGGCTTGGCCCGGCCCTCTAATCATGCACTTTCTCTTCATCGGGAGCAGGAAGCAATTTATGCTGTGGGATGGGTATGACAGAAGGCCAAACGGATGAACGCTCTGAATACGCTATCCTGGTTCATGTTCCTATTCTTAAGGACTAATGAGAACACTCTTGTTTTTGAAGAATTGTCTAAAAGCATTCCTGTCTAATTAAGTTGAGTACACTGAATAGACTCTTTTTTTAAAGTATGCAAGGTTCTTCCGTGAGTGAGCCACCAGTCTAATTTTTAGTTCTCTTCACAGAGGAAACTAAGGAAAATGCAGACAATCTAGGAAATGAGGCTATTCACATGAAAACTGCAGGACAAGCCACGGAAGGTTGTTTTTTCCCTTTAAGTAAACCTCTCATAGCGAAGTCGTTTGGCTTGCTCCTAAAAGTAGAGTGTAGACATCCTCTTCCAGTTAAATAAACGTAGGTTGTGTGAGTCCCAGGAACTGAGTTTTCACTTGACACTGACACCCAGGGAACCGCTGGCGTCCTCTGTAACCTCGTCCTCATACTTCTCTACTGGGCAGTCCGGGGCCTTTTATTCTTGAAATATGCACCCCGGACAAGAGAAGTGAATATATTTTTAATAAACATGGCCCAAGGAGAATGGCTTAATTTAGTTCTCCTTCTTCCCGGTTCCCTCGCAGTCCACTTGAAAGACACAGCTGCTGGCTTTGTGTGCGCTCAAGACAGCTCTCCTCACAGACAGGCTCTGAAGGGATGGGGTGCTCTCTTTGTTGTGGTAACAATGTTTGAGCATCTGCACTGAGCTGTTCTGCAGGTCTGAGTTGTGCCCGCACAATTGGAATTCATCGTGGCCAGCAAACATCACACAACTCAGCAAGCAGAGGCGCAGCCTGCCGGCTTTGTTTTTCACGCAGGCCGGGCTGGCCACCCCATTCCGATGGGCGCGTGTCCTGGGGCTGTCGCTCCATGCCAGCCACGAGCCAGGCAGGGTGGGTGGGGTCCCCTGGGGCCCCACTCATCCCCAACAGCATCATCTCCACACACTCCATTCCTTGACTCCATTCCTTCCAATCACAGGAAAATTCACCCAGGCCTGGGAAATTGGGTCGTGTCAACAACAAGCGCAGACTTTTCAGAAATATTTGGATGATTTGTCTGAGAACAAATTAAAGATCTGGATGTGTTGAGTACAGCTCCCACTCAGAACCAAGGAAACAAAGATGCTACCAAGATTCGTTCTAGCACTTCGGCAGCGAGGTGATGGACGAGTTAATAAATGCACCTGCGGCTGCTGTCGTTGTTGTTGCTGTTGGTGTCATCTTCTTGATTTGCTCTGGCCACGGACCTAAATCTATAGGTGAGGCAAAATGAAGGCGGTGTAGTCTAGTGGTTAAACATGCAAATTCTGAAGCCAGAGTGCCTAGGCCGGAACGCTGGCCCCTTGGATACAGTGTTGATCATTAGCTGGCTACTTAAGTACTTTCTGCTTCTGTTTCCTCATTGAAAAAATAAGGCCAAAATAACAAGGCCAAAAATAATGTCTACCTCTTAGGGTTATTATGGAGATTAAATGAGTTAATATCTGTAGAGCACTTAGAACAGAATGTGGCACCTAGTAAGCACCATGTAAGTACTTGATTAATTAAATATATCCAAATATAATCTCCCAGTGCCTACAGAGGCTCAGCCGATAGGACCAAAACAAAAGCACAGGTGGAAGACGGGAAGTCTCGGAGGACTGACTCGACAGGGCCAGATGGCAAAAGTCTCGGCACGGAGAGTGAGCCAGCACCTGGCATGGCTGTGGCCATGGGTCGTCCTGGAAGGGACCAGTCACATCCCGTATTTCCTACTCAGGCCTAAGGATGCGAATGCATCTGGTCACACACCAGTTTTTGCTGATCCTTGAACTTGGATTTTGTGAGCCAAATGCAAAGAGAGTGTCTGTTTGCTCCTCTCTGTAAGGCCATCACAAATTGTGCTTCCAAGAGTATGCAAGGATGCCTCAAGATAAAGTCCCAGTGAAAAACAAAGGGATTCACATCATGAGCGAAACAAATCAGGATTTTCTTGGGGCATAAAAAGGCAAATGGATCAAATTGGCCAGGGCAACATTTTCTGCAAAGGATTCAGTTATTTTTTCTTCATTTTTCCCACCTCCCTTTTGCTTTCTTTTCTTTCTTCCTTTCCGTCCTTTTTTCTTTCCTTCGTTCCTTTCTTTAAAAAATTATAAACAGCATTGTCATTTCCAAGCTCAATACCTTCGTATCAATGCAACCTCAGAAGGGTGGGATGTATGAGAAAAGACCACCCCAATCCTCTCCATTCTGATTAAGTCGGTCATTCACTCAGTCGTCACTACTGAGCCCCCACTTTGTGCCAGGCACAGCTCTAGTCACTACCCTACAGGAATGAACTAAACAGGCAAACACACTTGTCCCCTTGACATTGTGGTGGAGGAGATGGATCGGTGCCTATGGCTAGAGCCCGGCCAATTTCCCCCCAAATTATCTTTAGATGTTTAAATTGTGTTTGAATGAGAGACCCACATGTTGCTTTGCTAGGTGTTCCTCTAGAGCTGCATAAGCAGGCAAAGGGAGAGGAGTCAAAGTGATTTCCATAAGGGACCCAGGTACTACAGAAGTGCATCCTGTCACACTTCGCAGCAGGTGTGATGCTGTCTCCTGAATCCAAAAAGGGGTGTTGGAGACAGTGATGCTGGAGCAGGCTCCTCAGGCAGCACAGACAGTTGAGAAAGACAGGGCTCAGTGTCCCCTTATGCCCCAGAGACAGAGCAAGTGGTGCTAACTCTGTTCCCAGGTTCCTAACCTCATCTGCCCAGCTGGTCATTCCATGACGAGAGAACGAAGTGAGCCCTCATTTGGGGGCTATAATCTGTAACAGAATTCTCAGAGCCAAAAGGGAGTGAGTTTCTGGATTCTACAAACTCAGACAAACAAAAAGAAACAAGAAGAGGGGAAATTAGCAGGAGCCCGGAGAGGAATCGAAAAGGGAATGCGAAGCAGCCTAGAGTCAAGCATCACCAATCAGCAGAAATGGGGGCAGGCTAATCCCAATCAATGAAACAGACATGGAAATTACAGAACACTTTAAAGGAAATGCATTTTTACTGCTTCCTGAGCCATTGCAGGATTACAAAACAAAACAAAACACCTGATCTTTGGAGAGCTACTCTACCGAATAGATAAGAATGATTTGTAATTAGCAGACCAATTGTCTATGGAGGAGCCTGCTTGAAAAAAATCTGTCCTTCTGAATGCTGTCTGTGCCCTGCTGCACAATCCTTGCAGTCTTGTCTGAGCTATTAATCTCTTCATCGCGGCTTTTTATCAGAGAGAGAAAAGGCAAACAACTTTGCCCAGGTCCAAGGTGGAGAAATTTTGAGTTTGCGGCGTCCAAGCTGATGCAGTTGCAGCAGGACAAGTTCAAGAAGGAGACCTGAGGGAGAGAGGAAGGGAACACACTCAAGAGAAGTGAGCAAGAATCAAAAGAAGGACAGATGGAGATGGAAGTGACAGTGGACAACGACACTGAAAGGAACAAGAAGAAACATTTTAATGATGCGACTTGAGAGAGAGAGAAGTGACAGATCCTCCGCTAAAGACTCGCTGGATTCTCTTCTAAAACGCTTGGGGGTGCCGCAGAGGGACTGGCACGGGGGTGGGTGAGTTTGGCTGCTGATTATCTGAGAACAGAAAAGCTGTGTGATTTCCCATAGCATAAAGAGCCTTCTAGGCCAATGGAACAGGAATCCTGGGAAAGCTCAGGCAAACTTCTCAGGATGCAGGAAAAAGTCAGAGAGGGCCAACTGCTAGTCCAACAGGGAGGCTGGAATCCTGTTCTTCTGCATGTCCTAGAGCAGCCGAGTGCCTGGGCTGGCCCTTAGGCCCTGTCTTCTCAGGGAGGTGGGTTAACGTGGCCCTTTCGCACTCAGCGAAGCTGCCCAGAAATCAGCGTTCCCTGCTGATGGGATCTGAGACTGATCCTGGGACTGGAGAAGAAAAGCTGTCCTGGCAACTTCTTTGCTATTATGGATTCAGCCCCCTCCCTGCCAACCTGTGTTCCCAGGAGCTCCGAAGGCTCCGCCACACACTCTCAGAAGTCACTCAAAATAAACGGCCACACCTCCTGCCCAGGCACTCCCTCTCCAGGTCCAGATCCCTCCTCCTTGGAGCAGCAGAACTCAGAGAAGAGCGAAGAGGTGACTATGGATGGAAAGCATACCTCCCAGAAGAGGACACTTGGCTAAGGCAATCACAAATATGTCCAGAGGACAGATGTCCCAAGTAATGAGACTTTAATGCCGGAGCTAATGGGAACAGTACACGAGACCACATGCCAAAAAAACAAGGAATAATGAGAGTGTTTGGGAAGCCTGCAGAAAGCAGCGGCTCTTCTCCCAAACGCCGCTGGGGAGCAGGGCCAAGGCTGCAGTCACCGAGCCTGGTCCGAACTCAGGCTCCAGGAGTCTTGAGATGGGGACAGTCATTCTCCACAAGGAGGATCTGGGGTTCTCCTGCCCTCTGACTAGGAGGGGAATGAGCCAGGGTCAGGGCTGAAAACAGTGCACAGGAGCCCACGATCCTGGGGAGAGCCAGGGACATGGTGCCCACAGCCACTTCAGTTGGATAAGCACCCTGGTCAGGGGCCCTTGCCCTGGAGCCCCACCCCGACCATGACAAGGGGAGCTTAAGAGTGGAACCCAGGGCTCGTGGGGTTTCCTGGGATCCCTTCCTTTCCATGCGCCTTTCAGGACAGAGGGCTTGAGGGCACAAGAAACAGAGCGAGCAAGGAATTGGGAAGCAGGGCAAAGATACTACACTTGATCTTAGCCAAAAGGCCGAGAAGCGATGGGAAACAGGGCAAAGAGAACCAAGATAGGCAAAGAACAGAGCTAGAGCGGGAAGCGGAAGTGAGCAGGCTGAAATTCTGTCTTTTGTGAGCAGAGCTAGATGTGACAAGTGGGGTGCAGGGGGAGCATGATAAATGGAATTGTTTGAGAGCTGTACATTGCAGGAATAAAACTGGCAGTGGCCCAAGGTCCACCCTCTCCCCCCACATGGTTTTCTCTAGCTCCCCTATCGCTCTCAGGAGCCAGGGCTCATCCAGAATTGCCCCAGGCTCTTTAAATACTGTAAGAGATTTTATGTTTGTTGGTTTTTTTTTCCCCCTCAATCAAAATCAGGGTGTTTCATTTTGATTTTGGTTTTTACATTTTCTTTGTATCGCCTTCACTATCCTCAACCAATATTATCCATTCTTGAAAAACGGCCCTTAGGCCACCCTTTGCGCCCAGCACGCAGTGTAAGTGAGGGTCATCAGCCCAGTTCTGAGGCACCTCATCAGTAGGCCGTTTGCCTTGTGATCCTTTATGGCGATAACCTGACCCAGGGCACAAGCAGGTGAGTCTTTGCTTTCTGAAGTAATCTGAGTATCACTGACGATTTACATCCAGGTAGACGAGAGCCAGCTGCCCTACTGGCCCCCTGAGGAAATGGAGACCAGCAATGTACTTGCTGTATGTCCTTTAACAAGACACTAAGCCTCTTTGAGTTGATTTCCTCATCTGGTAAATGAGCACCTACACTCAGAGGGTGAAGGGAGGATGCAATAAGACACCACCAGTCAAGTGCTCAGCAGGGCGCGGGTATGGAGCAAGCCCTGGAGAACGGGAGCCCTTCTAAGTGTTTCCCTCCCTGCTGCCTCCACATGCCTTGAGTCCTCACTTAACTGAAATCTCAGATCCTCCTCAACGCTGGCTTTCCGGGGTTGCAGGGTGATAAGTTTGTGTAAGCTCCTGGTGGATGGTCCCCCCTCCTTTCACCTGAGCAGAGGCAAAGGGGCTCCCCAGTCACAGAGCAGCACTGACTCCTCCCAGCATGACCAAGAGTGCCCTCCGAGGACTCAGCAGGGCCAGAGGCTCTGCCCCAGCCCATGCAGTGGTGGCGACATCGGTGCCCAGCCCCTGCCCACCCGCCAACCCTGCTGGAGAGGAAGGAACACCATTCCACCCACAGCAGCACAGCCTGCCGCTCCCCAGCTGCAAAGAGGAGAGAGAACTGGCAACAACGGCTGCACCTGGAGGCCCCACGTCACCTGCCCCCAAACTCAGCTCGCCCAACCCCTGCTCTATTGCTGTGATCAGCCTCGTCAAATGCATGAACTTTTGGGAGGGCCTGGGGAGGTGCCATCAATGCACATTAGGGATCTACTGGCATCGCCCCCTGGGAGCCCATCTTCCTGTGTTTGCCAACATTTTTACTTCATCGGTGGCTGCCTGGCCCAAGCGGTGACCTCACCTGAATGCCAAATTGCGGAGGCAATGGCATTTAGATGGACAGAAGAGGGAGCACGGAGAACACCCAGCTCCGACCCCACACCTGGCCACAGGCATCCCAGAGAAATCGGGTCCCTTTACCCTCAGAATCAAATGAGGAATCTAAATTGAGCTCTCTGTCTATTGTCTCATGCAGGAATGTGGGACATTCTCTTTTTTTGTTCCCCACCCTTTCTGGGCAGTTATTCGAGCTGTTTTCTGCACATTCATCTCTTTTCTTTTCCCCTCTCCCAATTCCGCCACTGTCGGCCCTGACACAGTGATACAGCACGAAGCTGATTTCCTGCAGGCCAGGCAGTGGTTATGCTTCCACATGAGAAGTGGCCCCTCCAAGGGGTCCCCACGGAGAGCCAAGCCCTGGTCCGCAGGGCTGCCGTTCATTGCGGGGAACGCCGCCTCTGGGCACCTGCCTTTGGAGACAGCTGACGCGGCTCCTAGGAGAGCAGGTCTCATTACTGGAGGCACTCTTTATTTCTGATGAATAACCAGCCGATCACCTATTTCATTCATCGGCCTCAGTCCCATGACTTAGTGCTGCTTACAAGAATCAGATCTACCCTGAGAGGATAAAATATGCTACCATTACACAGAGTCAGAATGATGTGCCGTGGGTTCTGAAAGCACTTGCAAGAGAGGAACGGTGGCAACATTTCCCAGGGAAGAATCAGTGTGCAGCCTCCCAAGGTGACTGCTCAGAAGAAAGATACATTAGGATTCGTATGCCCTGGTTCTTTCAAAGGAAGAATCAGGTACACTGCCAGCAAAGGCCTCAAAATGCATGACACAGAGATTCATTTCAAATAACGACTGAACCCAAATGTCCAGCTTCATTAGCCATCCTGCTGGTAACTTCTCTGGACCCCTCACCCTGTATTCACCTAGGCCCTGAGCTCTCCAGGCCCAGAGCTGAGGACAGTGGGCCTGAAAGGACAGGATTGGCCCAAGTGGATGCACATCTGTGGCTCACAAAGCTATCTTAGATATGCAGGGGCCGGAGGACAAGCCTGAAATAATCCACATGTAGGCCCACAGGATGCCTGGGGGTGCCTGGTATCTGGAAAGCTGAAACTCAGTGCTCTGGTGGGTCTCAGCTTTCTCACCCATCTCTGGGATAGAAGGGGAGCGGGGGGAGAGAGAGCACTCACAACCTCAACTTTAATTAAGATTTCTGCCCGTGGTTGGATTCAGTGATCCCCTGCCAGGATTCACAATTCTTTAGCTTGTGCCATGTCTTCCTTCTTCAATGGTCTGTATTACTCAGATCCGATGATGCTTAGATCGGGCTATTGCCCTTTTAAAAAGATAAGTAGAAAAACTGCAAAAAGACGAGGGAAGATGAATGGAAATCGTTTTATTGGATGGAAGACCTGAATGAAGGAAGGCTAAAAAATGTAGGGAAGCTGTCACTCACATCTCTAATCTGCAAGTTATTTCGTGATGACTAAGAAATACGTATGTGAAGTAAAGCAGAATAGGTTTGCAGTGGGCAAGACAAGGCTTGCGGCACTGTGGCCAGAACGCTGGCCCCCGGCTTCTAGACTGTGCTCGCTCACCACGAGCCGGGAAATGCTGGCATCCAGGCCCTCCGCACTTCAGCTGTCTCACTTACAGAAATAGGAAGTTAGGTTAAGTGACAACGACAATAAAAATTCTATGCTCCTATGTCCATAGCAGTGTTATCTACAACAGTCAATGTCTGGAAACAGCCCAAGTGCTCATCTGCAGTGAGTGGATAAAAATGATGTGGTCCATTTACACAGTGAAATACTATGTGGCTATAAAAAAAAGAAGGAAATATGACCATCTGTGACAGCATGCTAGACCTGGAGACTATTGTGCTAAGTGAAACAAGCCAGTCAGAGGACGATAAGCACTATGTGATCTCACTCACATACAGAATCTAATGAACAAAATAAACTGAAGAACAAAATAACACTAGAGGCATGGGTTCAAGGAATAGACTGGCAGATCTCAGAGGGGCAGGCGGTGGGAGTGGGCTAGAAGAGATTAGGCAAAGAACGCATATCATGTGGGCATCACCCATGGACACAGACGACAATGTGGTGAAGGCCAAAGGAGGGGCTGGGTGGAGGGGGGCAAAAGGAAGGAAATGGAGGAAATCAGTCATAGTATCAACAATAAAAAACAGAATTCTATGACTCTGTAATGGGTGACAAGAGACGAGCACTCCTTTGCCTTTTCAGCACATTCTGCTTTTACTTCTAGAGAAGACGGAGAAGAAGAGTAATAATACTGACAGTATACAAGGTTAGCAGTCTGTCCTGAATGGCTTTGAAATGAGCCTGCTCTTGAGGGACTGGGACTCTCTGGGGGTTTGCTGGTCAACTCTTCCACCAACCCCTCTTTCCTCTCTGCAATATCTGCAAAAGAAGATGCTAGGCGTACGAGATGGCAAACGTGACTCAGGGAAAAATAATGGCTTAGAGTTTCCCGAGATAGAAAAAAGAAGAAAAAATCACAGCAGAAGGCATTTTACAAATGAACTGAACCTAGTCCCTAGTATAGTCTGGCAGAGTCCCTCTCCCCATCGCCAACTGCCAAGACCTTCTACGCCCGAAAGGATTTCCACAGATACATATTGTCAAGGGATATAACAGGAATTATAAGACAGTGCACTCAAATACACCATAATTTCAAAACCAGATCGGCCAGGACTCAGAGTGGAGAGAGTGTGGCAGGGAAGAAGAGAGGTGACAGCCAGTAGCCAGTAGCTGGGCATTAGTTCCAACAAGTGGCCGAGGTTCTCGCCAACTACAGAAAAGCCGCCAGAAAGTTAAGATGTAAAGGCAGTCCTGCCAGGCCCTGAGAAATCAGGCGGTGAAAACAGAAGAATGAAGCTTCTTTTGGTGTGGCTCCCTTCTTTTCCAGATCCATGGGCATGCCTGGCTGGGGCCAGCGAATAAGCCGCTTTCTATCAGCTCACTTTTTCAGCTGTCTTAACCACGGCTTCCCACACAATTGATCTGCATCGACTGCAGTCAATCTGATCTCTCATTAAAATAGATTGAAAAGAATGCACTGGACCTTTTCTCTACCTGCGCCTTGGCGGCCTGGAACTGTAGGTAACCTTTTGGTATCTTAGCAGCGGGTTCCTTCAAATGCATGTGCTCTGAGCCTGGGGCGGGAAAGAGGGACAAAGGTGCATGCGTCTGGGCGTGGGGTCGGGTGGGAGAGGACAGGGAGACAGCAAGCAACATACCAGGGAGAACTGCCACGTCCAGGAATTTTTGAAAAGGATTTGCATGGCTGACCTCTGAATCAAGAAGGAACCCTGTGAGCCTCATGTGTCCAAGGTAACAGACATCCGCTTCACAGTCTGCAGCACATCTCGCCCACAGCGTGTGAGCAGGGCGCCTCTGCGGAACTAACGCACGTGCACGCAGCTCCGGGCGTGTCTGAAACCAGGCACAGCCTGCAAGCAACATATCCCCGTCTCACCCGATTTCCTTCCGACGTTCACTGCTGTTGCTACTTTTGGCCTCCTGGTGCCCTTCCCTAACCACTCCTCCGTAAGTCTTCTTAAATTTTCCACAATTTCACTGCTTTTCTTACATGCTTTTTTTTACTGAAAGAAAATGGAAAACATGCAAGACAAAGACCTTCAATCCAAGGCAAGATGGTTTTGTTCTTCCTTCCAACTGCTATATTTGAAGCAAAAAATCAAGCTGACTCTCTGTTCAGAGGAATTCATTCTAATGAGCCCACGGTGCTTCAACAAATGGAGGATTTGGAGCAATCTGACAATTCATTGCCCAAGAACCCAAGAAGAGAACTCACTAAATCAGTCAGCAAAGTGGCCCAGCAGTTATGTAGCCTGTGAGGAAAAAACAGAGCTTCGGATTTGTAATTACTTTCTAGAGGGAGGAAAAGTGGAACAAAGTGCTCCCTGATTCCTCTAGAAATAAGCAGAGGAAGCCAAAGAGGAAGGACCCTCCTGCCAACTATAGGGGTCACCTCTTAACACTTTTTTCCTTTTGCCTAAAACCATCTACCTACTCAGGTGTTTTCTCCACAGCCCCAAGCAATTCTCCACCACCACCCCCAAATTCCTCCATCCGCCATCACTGTGCAGGGCAGCTCTGACTTCACCAACAGCATCTAAAGCATCCTAATAGCTTCCTGACCCATCTGGTAATTAGCCATTTCTTTAAAAACCACACAGTTCCTCCCTCAGAATGATTCTCATCTCCAAGACACTACGAAATCAACTCGGGGTGAGAAGCGGGTAACAGGCTCAAATGTGAGACAGCTCCTATGGAATTGAATGTCAAAAGGAAGCCAGGCTCCTGGGGCATTTCCTTAGCAGAACCCCAGTGTTCTTGGAAAACATCAACAGCCCCTCACTGAACACACAGCCCCAGGGCAGCACTGCAGAAGCTGCTCATGAGTCTGAAATCAGTGGATGCCTGGCCAGGTGGTTCAGTGGGTTAGAGGGTTGTCCCTGATACACCAAGGTTGCAGGTTCAGTCCCTGGTCGGGGTGCATGTAAGAACCAATGGAATGCATCAATAAGTGGAACAAGAAAATGTCTCTCTCTCCCTCCCTCCCTCACCCCTCTCTCAAATCAATAAAAAAAATTTTTTTAAAGGCTTTAAAATTGGTGGATGCCTGCAGCCCAGCAGCTAGAGTCTCAGCCTGGGCAGGTGAAAAGGAGAAGGTGAGGTAGGGATCCCAGTGGGAAAAGGGGTTTTGACTGGGAAAGGCGGGCCCCTGTGTTTCTCCGGGTGTGGCTCTCCAGGTCCAGAGCATGGGTTCCTCCGCCAGTCTCTATCTCCTCCCTGCTCAGGGTGACTGTGCCCATCGGTCAGAATCACCAGGGAGCTGATAGGGGGTCCGGCAGAAGTAACACCTGCTGGGCAGTAGGGTAATAATATGGGTGTAGTAATTTATAGTTGTAATTTGAACATGTCACCTAAAATGTCACATGGTGTGCTTGAGCGTGATATTGTTATGTTGCAGAATTACATGCTTATGATTTTGAAATAAGAGTTTGTAATAAAAAAAGGCGTGCTATTTGTGCCAGACCCTGTAGTGTTTTCCCCTACAGACAGGATGACAACATCTAATCACTTCTGGAAAAGTCTAAATCGGTTCTCTCCTTGAAGGGACAGAAGTGAAAGGAAGACCTGACACCTAAGGAATGCGCGGGCAGGTGCAGGGCTGGGGGCGGGGGTGGGGGGTGGGCGCTGGCCAGCCTGAGAACCCAGGAGGAGGCAGATGGTTGACCCTTGGGCGGCATCTTTCTTTTCACCCCTTCCAACACTCCCAGCAATGTCCCTTTCATTGAGGCAGGTGTCCTCACTCGGCCCCTGCTTGCCCAGCCACCATCTTCAGAGAGAATCACACTAGGAATAAGCTCCTTGCCTTTTCAGAAAGGAAATGTCTTTGGGGAACTATTTCAAGGACTATAACCAAGTGCATGCCCCTTTCCCCACTGCCCTCTGAAGAATACGCTTTCTCTCTTATGCCCCATTCTCCTCAGGGAAAACTCATCATGGTGCAAATATTTACCTCTTTCTCCGTCACTCTCTCCTGTTTCCTACCCCAATTCCCCAACAAGACACATACTGCTCCCCAAAATAGCAAGCAGCGACCTGTGAGGTGTGAGAAAAGTGTGATGAGCATGGTAACCTGCACTCCCACGAGTCAGTGAACAGCTCCCTGAAATGTGCACACTCACCCTGACACACCAGGGAGGAGGTCACCAGGAGATGCTGTGTGCCTGACTTACCCCAAACTAAAAGATAAGTTTCCACCACCTGCCCAAGGTCACTCACGGAATGTCCTAGATGGCTCTCTCATGCTGTCTCCTTCCCCTTGCCCCGACACAGAGATGGGCGTTGTCCCCTACCCAACAAGCACCAATATGATGGTTTCCAAAGCACTGATCAGGCGCGACTGCAGCTGCTGGAGAGGCGCTGTGAACTGAATAAAATCAGGAGTTGAATTTGAGAGAGAAGCATCCCATATTTACATAATGGTCCGAGGGCTGAAATTCATCTCCATTCCCATAGTTACTTCTCTTCCCGGACCCCAGAGAAAAAGTGCCCCCAGTGGCATCACCACTGAGCCATACACCCACAAACCCTAGTGCAGGGCGGGGAGATCAGTGGTGTAAGGAGGGGAGAAAACACCAGGAGGGACAGTGACATCTCCAGGGTCACAAGCCAGTGGAACCCAGGCCAAGGCCAGCATCCAAACACCATCAGTACCCTTCTAGGTGACGATGAATAAACTCGGTAGGAGGTGGCAAGGGAAGGGCAGGCGGCAACTCTCTCTGAGAGAGCAGAGTGCAACGGCTCAAAGAAGGGTTTGTGGGAATCAACCACAAGGCCACAGCCAGAGCGGACAGTGCGATGATGAGAAGCCAGGACCACAGAAGGTGAAAGGAGACAGCCCTCTGGGGCTGAGGGCAGAGATGGAGGGGTGGGAAGGACCAGGTACATCTGCTTGCCCACAGGCAGTTCCTTCTCCACATTCCAAGGGGAGCAAACAGAGTTCTTCATCAGACAAGACCCGAAGGAGGGAACGTCTTGTCCTTATTTTGCTGTCCATCCCATCTGCCTTCTGCATTTGAGAACCTGCTCTGACCACAGATCATTTGTCACAATCCCTCCATCAGCTCCGAGGACTAGTTCAGTCACAGACTTACTACCTGAGGAACAGGATGGGCCTGGGATGGAGGGCAGTGGCCCCTTCAGTGACGATGAATGAGGGTCGTCACCAGGACTCCCAGAAGCATCCTAATTCCAACAGCTGAGCTTGTCAGCATTGAAGTACCCACACCTCGAGGACTTGACTCAGTCAGACCTGCCGGGGAGTATCATCTTGTCTCAGCACCCCCAGTATCAAAGGCGGAAAAATGATGCCCGGAAATGTCTATCTGCCTCTCCATCAAGGCACAGGTGACTAATGTCCACAGCGGTGAGGGAAGAGGGTTCCCAGGACAAAAGGAGAGCAAGCAGAGCACAGAGATGAGTTAAGGGTCTGCGGCTCAGGGCGGGGGGCGCTAGGTGAACTCAGAGGCAGGGCTGGTCTGAGAGGTGGTCCTGGTTACCAGGCGTGCACACCTCCTGTGTCAGAAATGGAGGGATTCCCTAGGGCAGCGTCTGTTTCCTGAAAAGACTCTGTTGAACCACGTCCAGCCATTCATCATCACAAGGGGACTGGGCGCAAAGCTGTCTACATCCCCTGGTGCTCGGTGCCTTGAGTTGCAAAAAGAGGCTAGTTTGCTGTTCCCTGGGCTTTGGGGTAGGAGGCAGTCAGGGTGACTACCTACCATATTTTGAGCTCTTGGCATACGTCGTGGTAGGAAGCGGCCCCCACCACCTCCCTAATGTCAGAAGTGCAAGATGCCCAGCAGGTTTGGCACACAAGAAGTGTTAACACACAGAGCTCTGCCCACAGGGTCTAAAAGAACAAGTCCTCCCGGCTCAGCACGAAAGACGGGCCGCCCACTCGGCAGGGTGTGTGGAGACACCGTCTGCCCTTGGTCAACATGGAAAGGGTCAATCTTTATTCCTTCCTCCCCCAGGAGGCATCCTTTGCATAGCGCTCCCACGTCTAACACCAGCCGGCTTACACTAGATCAGTTGGTACTCTTTTCAGTAAGGTTCCAACATTGGCCGATTTCCTATATTGAAGAAGATGCTACAGTTTAAATCAGAAAACCAAATGTACTAAGAGCCTCCACCCAAGTGCCCACGTGCCCTAAAAACTGAACCCGGGATCCCCACCCAGGAACATTCTCACACTCACACTTCACGGACCCGCCAATCCTTACGTTAGAAACCCCCCTGCAACCCCAAGCACGTGTGCCCGGTTCTGAAGAAACGGAGAGGAAGGTGCAAGAGGCGCTGATTTACTGCATGTCAAAGAAGCGGGGTGAGACCGACTTTAGAGAGTCTGGAGCGTCGTGTGACGCCGACAGTGAAGAGGACGAGGCGAGCGTGTCGAGAGGGGTCAAGGCCACGGGAGCCTGGGGGCGCTCACCTGTGGATGTTCATCTCCCGCGGGGGGCGGTGGGCCTTGTCGTAGGAGACCTTGGCGAAGACGCCGGCCACGATGACGAAGGCGATCACCCCGCAGGTGATGTAGACGGTGAAGTTGGTCTTGTCCTTCTCCGGGTCGTACTTGTTCTCGGGCCCCGGCGACACCACCTTGGTGCTGGGCGTCTGCACCCACACCGGGCTCTGGTAGTTGTTGCACTGGCGCTGGTCCAGCTTCTCGTGGCGCTTCTTGCAGCAGAAGCGGTAGTAGCAGGTGCCGCAGCAGTACAGGTAGCCGCTCTCGCTGTTGTTGCACGCGAACTCCTTGTCGTACTGGCCGCTCACGTCGTAGTAGCCCCAGCACGTCTCGTAGGTGACGGCCGAGCTGGCCGCCGCCACCGCCGCCGCGGACTGTTCCCGCCGGCTCCCCGCCTCCGGGACGCCGGGCGCCCGGGCGGTGCCGTTCAGCTCGCGGCCGCCCCGGGCCAGGGCGCCTCCGGGACGCCGGCCCCCGACGGCAGCCGCGCCGGCGCTCAGGGTCCGGTTGGCGGCGCGGCCGCGGGCGGCGCGGGCGCCGGGCAGCAGATCCAGCGACTCCAGCGAGAGCAGCAGCAGCAGCAGCAGGCGCCGCGGCGCCATGGCGGGGCCGGGCGGGAGGGCGCGGGTAAGCTTCCGCGTCAGGCCGCTCCCCCGGCCGGCGGGCTCCGAGGGCGGCCGCGCGGGCCGGACTGGCGGCGCGGGGCGATCAGTGGCGCCGAGGCGACGGCGCCATCGAGGCGCGAACGGCGGCAGCGGCGACGGGGGCGCGCCGTGCGCACAGACCGGCCCGGCACGGGCTGCTCCGCTCCTCTCACGCTGCGCGCCGGCTCTGCGCTCCCCCTGCGGGCTCGGCGCGCCTCCCGGGAAGCCCCATCCCCCGCCGGCAGCGGCACGGCCCGGCGCTCGGCTCGGCTCAGACAGGACCCGAAGCGCAGCTCCAGGAGGCGGCGGCGGCGTGGTCCCGTCCGAGCGGGTCCTGCGGGACAAGAAAGGGAGCCGGTCACGGGGTGGAGCGACCGGTGCTCCGGAGGCGGGAGGAGAGCGGCGAGCCGGGAGGGAGCGCGCAGTCCTCGAGGAGCGAGGCTCTGGGCCAGGAGGGGTGCAGAGCCGGCTCTCGAGACGGGTCCCCCCTGCCGGGCGCGCTGGCCACCGAGGGCGCACGAGCCGCCCCACCGGGCGCTGCTCCGTCGCCGGAGCCCCAGACCGCCCGCCCGCCCCTCAGCGCGCTCCCGCCGCAGGCTGGCTCTCTGGGACGGAACCGGCTGCGGCTGGGGTCAGGTGGCGGGTTCGGGGAGCGCGGCGGCTGGACCTCACTCACTCACCATGCCCGGCTGTGACTGCAGAGGCGGCGGGAGCGCAGCGACCGCAGCGAGCGAGTCGGGAGCCACCGGCTCGCCGCCTGCACTGCTGCCGGAGCGTATTCGAGAGGAGCGAAGGAGACACACGCACTCACACTCCCGCACACACGGGAGCGCCGCGAGGGGAGGGGATGGGGGGAGGGCAGCCGCTCACTGCCGCCCACGTTTACACGCGCGGGCGCCCGGGGAGGGGGTGGGGGAGCTCCTCTTTGCTTCTTCCCCCTCGCGGCACTTGAAGCTCCGCATCACCAAAGCCCAGGACGCCCGTTCATCAACAAAGCGAAACAGGCAGGCAAAGAGGGAACCGGGAGTAGGGCGGGAGTGTAGCCTCTGTGGCTGGTCCGCGGAGGACCAAACCTTCCGTGCCCGTGGCGGGTCCCACCCTACCGGCCGCGCGCTGCCAGAGCGGGAGTTGGGGTTTCTGCAAGCCTTTGCCACTCCCTAGCGGCGACGCTTGCTGTGGAGGGATGAGGTCAAACCCATTGCTACAGGTTCCTAAACTGAGGCCAGGGTTCCAGTGGCTCGTGTGAGTTACGGAGACGCCCAGTGAGCAGGGCCGGCACTCTCTTCCCCTTGGGCGCTCTGCTTCCCGCCCCGCCTCTGGCATGCACGCAGGCACTGGACAGCCCTAGCGCCGGGTGACCCCTCTTATTCCCTCTTCCCGGGACTTTTTCCCGAGCACTGGGGCACAGTTAGAAAAGCTGTTTGAGCCGCTAAGACTCAGAATTGAAATCCCTCTGCTGTAGCCGGCAGGGGTCGGGGTGAGGGAGTGCAGAGGGTGGGTTCTTCCTCTATGGTTGCTGATCTGGTCTGCGGAACGAGGCACAGGTCTAACTCAAAGTCGTGAGAGCCATCCTAAGAGAGAGTCACCGTCATCCTCTTTGGCGTGTGCCGGTGGAGGAGGTGAGGAAATAAGAACAAAAAGTAGTGACCACTGTCCAGATCCTGCCTGCCTGTCCTGGCCTTGCATGCAAGGTCCAGGGGCCTTAGGCTGAAAGCAGAGAGCAGGTTGTAAGAGTGGGGGAGTTAGAAATTGTCCTCAAGGCTCTCCATTCAGTCGTAACCCCAACCGAGGATTCTTCATGAGGGAAAGACAGAGGGGTCTCCTTGGAACTGCACGATGGATGGAGTGAGCGAGAATGTGGATTCCGAGGCACAAGAAGGAGGCATTGGTCCTAGGCTGGGAGGCACAAGCTCTGCACTTGCTGCTGTCTCTCCATTCCCTTCCTTTTCCTCTGTGCTCCCGCCCATTCCCTCAGCTTCCTCTCAGCTGCCATTCTCTTCTTAATGATTCTGTCCTAGAACCGTCTACTCTCCACCAGGCACTGTGGTAAGTGCTGAGATAAAGGATGAAGAAGACAGTCCCTTTCTTCAAGGAGGGGACAGATAAGCAAATGACCACCATATTGTGCTGATGTCCCCTGACGAAGGTGGGCCCAGAGTGTTTTGAGAGCACAGGTGACGGGTACCCCCCAGCCCTGGATGGGAAAGGTGGGAGTCGAAAGCAGCATTCTCGAGTAAGAGTTAATGCAGCAAACGAGAGTGGAAGGGCACTTCTAGCAGAGGGGAACCTCATTAGCAAAATCAGGAAGACATGAAGTAGCGGCGAGGCTGTGTGAGCAGGGGATAGAGCAGATTAGCATAAACTCTGAGGGAGTCTTCCAGATAAAGCTGGCAGAAGGGCATTGATCCCCTGCCAAGGAACTTGAATCTATTCTACAGGAAGTACTGGTGGGCTTTACTCAAGGGGGACACTGTCAGACGTGCATGTTCGCTGGCTCTCTAAGTCAACAGGGATAAAGAACACTGGGTGGGAGAGCGGCAGCACGGAAGCTGCTCTGACAGCCCAGGTAAAAGTCTATGAAGAGAAGCAGCAAATTACTGGTAGTGAGTTGGCTCTCAGCGTGCTGATGACAAGCATAGTCAAAAGAGCAGGTTCAGGGCAGCACTAGTGATGGACAGGTTGAAATGGCTTTCAGAGCTCTAAGTGAAGCTATCCAGCTCAAGGATTTCAAGCTTAAGAGAGCAAATAAGAAAAGCATATGCATTTGGGAATCAATCATAATATTTTCTCGCCCCTCATACTGTATGCAGGTTTTAAGGCAGTCCCTGCCCAGAACGTTCACCTCTTCGTTATTCCAGAATTGCCCATTTCACACCCGGGAGCGTCCTCACAGTGCCTAGAAGTGTGTCTTCCTCATGTGGGACTCTGTCAAGATTTGGTCAGTGGCAGTGAGTAAGGGAAATTGCTTTGGTTTCTCAGACCACCACCACCCACAACTACGTGCTGAAGCCCTGGGCTCATAAATGGTGGCATCAACAGACGCACAAAATAAGAGTGTCAAAGAGTTGGATAGGATCTTAGGGGTTGTTTATCCCAACCCTTATTGCAGTACACTATGTATATTTTTTTCAATTACAGTTGACATTCAATATTATATTAGTTTTAGGTGTGTAGCTTAGTGTTAGACTTTCGTATAACTCATGACGTGATCCCTCGGATAAGTCTCCTACCTGCCTGGCACTAATACACAGTTGTTACGATACTATCAGCTATTTCCCTATGCTGTGCTGTTCACCCCGTGACTGTTTTGTAACTGGCAATTTGTACTTAATCCCTGGACTGGCACTTCCAGCTCTCCTGGTTCGCCCCTTATATGGCAGTCCAGGTTGGTTGCCTGTCAACACCCATTTCTCTACTTTCTCCTTCTCGTTTCAATACCTGAATTGTTGACAGTATGGAACTGTCCTCCCTTTGTGGATTTGACTTATTAAAAAGTTCCAGAGAGGAATCATCTTTTTCAACACCTGTACCCACTTCAGACAGCCCTTAGACTCGGTGGGGAGTGACCCAATCCCTGGCTTAGAAGACAGATCCTAGCTGGGCTGAGCCAAACATCATAATCTCATTCCCCGTGCCAGTGATTGATTAAAAATGAACATGTGATCCATTTCTGGCCAATACAAAGCGAGGGAACTGTTGAGATATTCTAGGGAGATTTTCCTTGCTCTCAGAACTACTGGTGATTCCTCTAGTTTTTTGACTCTTGTTTCTCAGGATGTTATGACATTGAGATGGGGGAGGGGCGGCAGAAACCAGTCGTTAATAGAAACTGATAGTCAGTTTGATAGTCCTCAGGGCTGCTCACTCTCTCTACTTTCCAGGCATATAGTAGAATTGCAATTCTACTGATTTGTGAGTAGAAGGGGAAAGTGACTTAGTACTAACAGGTCAGCAAACTGTGAGTAGAAATAACATGTTATTTCTGAACCAGAGCACCTAACTGCCACTTCAAGACACTCTCAAGTTCTCATTTTCTTCTGGCATAGTGATCAGCAATCACCTACGTGAAAGTGGCTTTGTCAAACTGTGAGTGATGACAGTGAGTAGGTTCCACAGGTGATTGAAAAAAAGCCCGCTGTGGACATGTAGCATGAGTAAAAATGAACTATTTATTCTTCTTTTTTTAAGATTTTATTTATTTATTTTTAGAGAGAGGGGAAGGGAGGGAGACAGAGAGGGAGAGAAACAGCAGTGTATGGTTGCCTCTCACATGGCCCTCACTGGGGACCTGGCCTGCAACCCAGGCATGTGCCCTGACTGGGAATCGAACCGGGACCCTTTAGTTCCCAGCCCGCACTCAATCCACTGAGCTACACCAGCCAGGGCTGAACTATTTATTCTTAAAGCTGCTGGAATGGGGGTTTGTTACTGCACCATATCCAACCCCATCCTCACTGACACACTGAAGATGGAAGATGGAAAAATGGAAAGAACATTTTCAAGCCACTCGTGGGACTATGCCCAGGGCTCTCCCAACTCTGCTCTTCCAGTAATGTGAAATAAAATCTCCATTTGCGGGCCCCGGCTGGGTAGCTCAGCTAACTGGAGTGTCATCCCGATACTCCAAGGTTGCAGGTTTGATCCCTGCTCAAGGCACATACAAGAATCAACCAATGGATACATAAATAAGTGGAACAACAAATCTCTCCCTCTCTTGATCTAAAATCAATTTTTAAAAAATGTCCCTTTGTGGAATCCTATTTGGATTCAGAGTTTCTCTTAGAAGCAGCCAAAGTCATCCTAATGGATACATTGTGTGTTTTTGTCTCCATTCTGACTTGCTCCCTAGGTCTGGGGTTTCTACCTGGCTCTGCAAATTTGCATTAATCTCCTCCACAGAATTCAGCTTTCTCCTCTAAGTAGAGGGAATGTTTTCTAACAAGCCATTTGTATTGCCTCTTCCTACTATGGTTTCCTGGCCCCACACTGTCTGGTCCTCTGCCTGTCCTTCTGAGTTCATACCCAACTGCTCCCTCCTTACTCCCGCCAGCCACACTGATGCCCTCGCTGTTCCTCAAAGCCTCTGCATCTGTGGTCTGCCTGGACCACCTTCAGGCTCCAGATGTGTGCAGGACTCTAGGTTTCTACTGCAACACTACTGATCGAAGAGGTTTCCCTGACCCTCCTAATGAAGATAGCACGGCCATCACACCACCACCCAATGTTTCTTCTCTCATCACGAACTATTTTCCCCCTGTCAGAGGGCATTTTTCATCATGGCATTTACCACCGACAGATACACTTCCTTTTTTTAAAAAAAATGTTGTTCAGTTACAGTTGTCCCAATTTTTCCCCCCATTGCTCTCCCCTGCCCTGCCCACCCCCTGCTCCCACAGTCGGTCCCCACCCCGTTGTCCATGTCCACAGCTCCTTCATACAAGTTCCTTGACTTTCCCCTTCTTTCCCCTGTTTTCCCCCTTCCCCCTCCCCTCTGGTCACTGCCAGTTTGTTCCTTATTTCCATGTTTCTGGTTCTATTTTGCTTGTTTGTTTTACTCATTATGTTCCACTTATGGGTGAGATCGTATGGTATTTGCCTTTTGCCACCTGGCTTATGATAAACTTTCATGACAGTGTTTTAGACAATTCTATTCTCCTCTTCCCCGGGAATGTGTGTTCTTGTTTGACCTTTGTTGTATGCTTTGACTGTTGTATTCTCACTGCCTAGAACAGTCCTTGGCACACAGTAGGCTGCGGTAGACACGAAAGACTCATCCCCAGTTGACGGTTCCTTGGGGGTTGGCCTCAGATATAGAAACTTGCCTCTCCTGGGAACACAGCTGTCCTTCCCTGGCTTGTCCACATCCATAGGCTAATCAAGTTGAGGGTATCAACTCCCAGCCATTTCAGCCCAATGCAGAAACTCTGATGGACTGTATTTTCCCCAGAGCTCCCTGAGGCAAAGGCTTTGATGGGTCTGTATTGCACCTGCCCACTCCTGCTTCCTCTCCCATTTTTCCACAGGTGCTGATCCCTGAAAATGAGCCAAGCCTGCATTCCAAAGTTTGTCTCAGAATCTGCTACAAGAGGTTTGATCCTGCAACACAGGCAACCAATAAGTATATGTTGAATAGGTAAATGAATGAATAAATGAATGAGTCTCTAATCTCCAAATTCCCTCAATGGCATCTCTATGAATGATTATATAGCTCCTGCTTTAGCACGTCTAGTGACAAATTAGAAACTATCTCCTAAGGCCATAAAATTTCAATGTTAAATAGTTCTAATAGAAAGAGTACATTTGCTCATAGGCAAATCAATTTATTGCTTCATTTTGAGCTTATGGCTGACTAGAGTCTTTTTCACACCTGTGCTAGTTAGGATGACTTTTTGTGTCCATGTGAAATGCTTCATACATATTTTAGTCACCTTCAAATTTTGAGCCCGTTATTCCATACCTTAAGCCTTTCAGGAACCTGTCATCCAGTATGCTATTTCTGTCAATGTAGTAGATGCTCGTTCCTCACCTCCCAAAAATCTTCCCGCTTTCTTTCAGCCACAGTCTCTGATCTGTGTTCTGAGATTTACCCTCCATCCCTCTCATTCCATGGGGGCTGCATGAGGTTCCACATACCTACGTATAAGTTGAACAACATGTCTTAACTCCTTAGCCCCAAAATCTGGACAGAGTAAGTCAGAGGCAGAAGCTCTTCTGGTCAGATGACCCACAGGAATTGTGTAGGCAGGACTAAGAGAGATGCTCACTCTTTTCCCTGGAAGGAGGGAAGCCCAGCACCATGGCACCTCTCTTGTCCTGCGAAGGCAGAGCCCAGGGCTGCCAGCGCCCCACAAGAAGCCTGAAAAAGGAGCCAGCAGGATATTAGGCTGAACCGAGAGCTGGAGGAAGCACAGTCCTGCTGGCAGCACTTGAACCTTGAACCGAGCTTCATCTGAAGCCTGCCTACATCTGGACTTTGACATCACCAGGGCTAATGGATTCTTACTCTAGTTAAGCTCCTTTTTACTGCGTTTTCTTTCTGCAACTAGAAGGGTCCTAACTGATACAGTTGACCTCACAGTTGATCAACATGATCAAAGTTTTAAGTTGATTAAAGTGGTTTTGCCCTCCTCTGAATGACCTGGCATATCCCCTGTTCTGTTTTATAGCAGATGAGGGCTGGGGGCTGGGAATGAAAGGAGCTAGACAGGTCAACACGTGGGAGATGTGACAGGTGGCCACTCATAGTCGATGTTATCAGGTGCCTCTAAACAGAGAATTTAGGCTAGGTCATCTAGTTCACTGAAAGCAGCTGGAAGGTGTAGATACAGATGGGTTTGTTCCTGGCATAAAACCCACATCAGAGTGGGACAAGGTCAGAAGGGAATGAATGACCAGCTGTTGAAGATTATTACAAAGGTACAACCAAGCTTATCAAACCCAGTGTCCAAGGGACACATCAGTTTTGGAAATTGCCAGAAACACAGCATCCATTCAGATAGCTAGAAGAGAGTCGATGTACAAGATTGGGGGATCTAAGCAATTATCCACAGAACCAACAGAGTGGATTGGTTAGGAGCAGGGCCCTGGTTTTGGTGGCGGCATGGAGTATTGGCAGAGTGATGCTGGGGAGTCAAAATCAGGATCTAGACAGTGTCTCTGGCCAAAAGGTTTAGCCAACTGAGCCAACGTGGGGAGGCGCATGAAGAGGTTCAACTGGGAGGTTTGTTCCCTTGTGTGGCTGACAGCAACAGTGACGTGAGGAGTAACGTGGGAGCCGGAAGCCATGACTAGTCTTAGTTGAGAATGAGAGTGGCATTGAGATGAATGGGAGTGACCAAAGCCACTGCCATGTTTTCTTTCTCGGACGATTCTGTAGGTGAAACCAGTAGTGAGATACGGGGTCGGGGGGTCGACTTTAAGAGGACTGGGGGGCTGGCAAGAGCAGGGGGACAAAAAGCACTTTGTGACATATTATTGATGGCCACTTATCCTAACTTGAGAAGGAGTCTATTTTTCCTCCCTTTGAAGTTAGGCTGGCCTTGAACATGCTTTCTTTATCTTTGACTTGAATGTGGCAGAAATGATGCTTCACCAGCTCCAAGTCTAGCCATTTAGAAGTCTGAAAACTTCTGCATTCTTGTGATCTAACCAGCATGTAAGAAGCCTGGGCTATCTAGAATACTGAATGATGAGAGGTTATGTGGAGGGAGATCCTAGAAGATGAGGTGCCATCTCTGATATCTGATCTCATAGAATTGGGCCCAAAGGAGACCAGAAGAAGAACCATCCAACTGAACCCAAGCCAACACACATAATCATGAGAAGTAAAAGTCTGTTGTTGTTTTAGGTGTTTGCAGCCAGCAGTGTTTATGATGGTTTATTACAACACTGTACAGAGCTTACACCATCCATATGTTATAGCACAGTCTCTAAGCAGAAGTGTATTAGGACCAGCATCAGTCCACAAGATATCTGAAGCTGTTTTTCACGGCTACTGTATTAGTTTGCTAGGGCTGCCGTAATAAAGTACCACACACTGGGTGGCTTATAAAGCAAAAGTTGTTTGTTTCCCAATTCCAGAAGCTAGAAGACTGAAGTCAAGGTGTTGACAGGGGTGGTTCCTTCTGAGGGCTATGAAGGAAAGGTCTTTCCCAGGTCTCTCTACTTGGCCATAGATGGCCATCTTCATGTCCCTGGGGTGTTCCTCTTGTATGCAATTCAGTCTCCAAGTTCCCCTGTTTTAATAAAGACACCAGTTATATTGGATTAAGGTCTACCCTAATGACTTTATTTTAATTTTATTACTTCTCTAAAGTCCGCATCTCCAAATAAGGTCATATTAGGAGTTACTGGGAGTTAGGAATTCACCATATGAATCTAAAGGTCGGGGGGATGCACAATTCAACCCATAACACCTGCTAAATGATGTGCTCTGTATAAAACATTATGAAAATGTGTGCAAATGAGAAAACAAGGAAGAAAGGTCATGTTTGCCACCATCTATTAGGAGAGAGACGTTAGAGAATGCCAGTTTAGGTTATACCAGAAATGACTGGTATTTTTCCTACCCTTTTCAGGTCGCAAAGGAATTGCTCAGTGAACTAAGAGAGATTCCAAATAGGAAGCAAAGGAAAGGGAATGTCTTCCCCTGGCATTTCCCACCTAGAGATGGAGATGAGGGAGCTGGCATCATGCATAATTGGAACTCTAGAATTGTGGCATTTCAGAATTGGATGAGTGCACATGAATTTATATCCTCCAGACTCTTTCTCCTAAGCTTATATCTAGTCATGTGAGGATAAGAGTGACCTCAACTTATTTCTGCGGCTAGCCTGGCATAGGATTAACTCCTCTCTGCATTTATTTATTCACTCTTTATCATTTATGCTGCCAGTCAGTCCTTCAATAAATATTTAATGAGCCCCCATGATGTGCTAGTCACTGGATGGACCCCAAAGTACAAACAAATTAATTACACTTTCTGACACGCATCTGTAATCCAACTTAGAGCCTCATGGAACTGTCTCCCCTCTACCCATACCAGATGCTATCCACTGAATGTCTGTGCCCTTCAATTCATATGTGGAAACTCTAGCCTTCAATATCATAGTGTTTGGAGGCAGGGCCTTTGTAAGGTAATTAGGTTTTGATGAGGTTATGAGGGTTGGCTGCAAGGATGGAATCAGTATGCTTATAGGAAGAGGAAGGGACCAGAGCCTTTCCTGCCATGTGGGACACACCAAGAAGTCAGCCATCTGCAACCGACCAGTGTCAAATGCCGTCACCAGGCCCCCGCCCTGCTGGCACCTTGATCATGGATTTTTGGTGTCTGAAACCATAATAAAGAAACTCCTGGTACTTAAGCTACCCAGTCTTTAGTATTTTGTCATGGCAGCCTAAGCTAACTAAGACACCAGAGGTTGGAACAGAAAAGTACCTTTCTGAGAGGACTTCAGAATTGTTTTTCCCCTAGCTGAATATCTGCCAGCTCCCTAGGTCAGTTAGGTCATGAGCCTCACCTAGGAGGATGCCTCAGAGACTCGAAACACCCAAGGAGCCATCCTGGAAACACGAGTGAAGAGTCTGGTGTGTGGGCCACATGTGAGCTCAGTGTCTTCATGGCTTCTTGAGAAATATCCCTGCAGAGAGGGCTGCTTTTCTCCTGTGATCACCTAGAACCCTGAAATGCAGTTTTCTTCATGTCTGTTGCTACATCATTAGCTAGGATAGGTGAATGTGCTTGCTCTTTTATATTTTTAACTCCAAAATGTAGACCCCTGCTCTTAGAATTGATCTGGTTATTGTGTCTATCTTAAGAGTAAGGTTACAGCACAAAATGACTGAAAATTTGTTTACTTTTTTCCCTTCTAACATATATAAAGCAGTTCTGTACCCCCAAACATATGTGGAGTCATGAAAGAGCTCACTGTATTTGTCCATGTTTCAGATGAACTTGTACTGAGCCACTTTCAATGGACACACTTAGCTGGATCTATGGAATATGATTTTTTTACATAGCATTGCAGCCCGCTGCTCCTTGTGGCTAGAACAGTGTTCTATGCTGTAATGCCCTTCTCTTGTGCTTGTTTCAGACATCACTGATCAGTTATGGACCCCTATTCTCCTGAGACAGTGAAAGCCTCAGAGAGCCATTCAACACACAAAACTCCACATTGCCAGCAGAGATTAACTATAGTTAGAATTACCACAAGGAATAAATCCTCTTTGCCTAACAGTTCAATGAAAGGAGACTGTCAGGATGGTTCAAGTTAATTCTATTACTTTAGGTAGATATGGTTTTAGAATTTTTTTAGTCCTCTAGCCTTCTTGCCCCAAACTGAAACATTTATGAAAGGAAAGGGGTGAGATTGCAAGGCACACCAACATCGATGGTTCCTGTGTGTTCCTTACTGAAACACGTCACTGGTTTATAGCCCAAGGAAGTGTACGCTGGGGTTAGCGCTTCCTTCGAACAGTGACAATGAAGAGCGCACAAGAGATAATCATCACACAGCCACTCCAGCACTCTGTGCATCACTGTTGCATTTTTCTCTTTGGCTGGAATTTATTGATATTTTATTTAAAACCTCCATGCATTAACCTACAAAAATATACTTCCCTATAAAATGAGGAGGTCCATGAGTACCTTCAGTATAAATGTGATGTTTTCTTAGCATTGGGGGTGATGGTGACCATTTTCTAGATCAGCGTAAACTATGTTTCATTCTTCTTGCCCTATCTTTCTATTGTCACTTGGGTCACCTTGAATTCTATTCGTGACTTCCATGAAGTTAATTAAACGTGCCATAGGTATCTTCTGTAGACTAGGTGCATGTGATTTTTAAAAATCCACCAAAAATGGTTGCTGTGGCTTTTATTTTTCCTTTGAGGAAAAAAAAATAGATTCAACCAATTGGATCTAACCCACTGATTTAATCCAATTGACCAGGCACAGATTGGTCATTAATACAACCAAATGAATAAACATCAATTCTTGACTCTGTGTCAGAATGTACACGATATCTGGATGCACCAGGTGTTGGCTGAGTGCCAAGCTAAGGGCCAGTCATTGAATAGATAAATGCCACCATTAAAATAACTGAAGTAACCAGGCTGAAATGGACTAATTTTATTATTGTTAACTCCCACCAATTTTCGAAATTATTAACTTGATCCTGGAAGTACTTTAGTGGGCAGACATGCATTCTGACATCCCAAGTCTTGATCAAGGTATTGAATAACCCCCTCTGCTTAGAGCCGGGTACCAATTTAAAGAGGAAGGGCTGGCCTGAAGATGCTTAGCAAGGGAATTTCCAGGGATAGTTGGCCAGAGAGCTTAAGAACCATTTTTTCAACATTTGCTTGAGGGTCCATCTAGTTTTCTAAACTATTTTGCAAATCCTTTCTCAGCACCTGATACTCCCTGCTCATTTTACCCTTCTGCTCATTCCCTACCCCCCACCACCCCCAGCTCCATCTTCAACTTCTAGAAGCCTGAGCTTGGGGAGAGGAGATGAACTCCCTCTAAATTCTTCTACCAAGATGAGTAACCAAGGGCTGAAGGACAAGGACACTCATCTTCTACCAAGATGAGTAACCAAGGGCCTCAAAGGAAAAATAAAAGCCACAGCAACCATTTTTGGTGGATTTTTAAAAATCACATTCACCTAGTCTACAGAAGATACCTATGGCACGTTTAATGGTGTGGTGATGGAGGCAGGGCTGTGGACAGTTACAGAACAAAGGGAGAAACTGAGACCATAAAAAGCCAGTGGAGACACACAACATTGGAGTTGCGCTCAGGCCATTTAGGATGAGCACAAACTCAGTGAAATCACACTTGGAAAACAAAGCCGAGGATTCATTTAGAACCAGGCAGTCAGCCCAGAGAGCTTGCACTGTAGAAGGAGGTCAGGACAGGACGGTGAATTAAACCTGGCAGACCTAGAAGACTCTGGAGCAGGAAAGGTGATGATTCAGTGTCCATTCAGCAGTTGGGAAGAAGGGCATCCATGAGAACTGACAGGCAGGGCAAGATATTGTCACTGGGCCCAGTCACAGTGACAAGGACCCTGGCCAAGAAATGGCTTTTCAGTTTCCAGCATGAGCAGTTTTTGATCCCAAAGCATGGGCTTCTCCACGGAAAAATAGCTAGAGATGTAACTGACCTGTGGGAACTGCGATGAGGGTCTGTGTCAACTCGACTTCTATCAGCCCATTTGATTGACAGCACTCGAAGCCCTCTCTGTCCCTTCAGCACAAGTCCCACCCCCAACTCCTAGGTGGAGTTCATAGAAGTGCAGAGTATGCGGTTGCTGGTTGTTCATGATTGAAACTGTCTAATTGACTATTATTTTCCCCTCTCATTTTGCCCTTCATCCCATTCTTTCAGTTTGATATCTTCTCAAATTCTTTTCTCATCAACGTGTTCCCACTTTTGCATATATTCCCAACAGTAGTTTTCACACGTTTAATTTCAGGATATGCCATTCCCTCTGGGAGATAATATATTCCAGGAGAAGAGAGAAAATTTGGCAGAAGAACTTAGGAATTTGGTCTTAATTCTCATCTTCAAAGTGGTTATTGTCCTCTCAGAATTCCCTATTTCTTGCTCTGTTACCTTTATAGAGATTACACAGTGTACAACAGAGGTTCTTAACCTGGGGGTGATGGTGACCCTCTTGAAATTACAACAAAACTGTGTGTGCACACACACCATGTGAATGCACATGCTCTCTTTTTAGGATACAGTTCATCAGACAATCCAATGAATTCAGATCCCAGAGAAAAAGTAAAAACATGTATAGGATAAAAACACTTAACAAATTCACAGGACCTGAACCCCAGTCTTAAGGTTACTTTTTACTAGTTCAGCTACAAGTTCATAACCTCCTGGGGCAAATTGTCCTGTGCTGAAAAGTAGAGAAGGTCATTCTGTCTCTTCATACAACATAGCGTCGTAAGGATCAAATGAGATCGCAGATGATAAATTATTTTGGAAACTCACAAGTTCGCTAAAAGTGTTTATTTTTCTTATTATGCCAAATTGCAAAAACAGAAGGGCTGGATCAAAAGTCAAACCAAAGCAGTGCTGGCAGCAAGGGACATGCTGTTTTCCAAGCACACGCTTGTCCTCGATGATATTTAAGTCTCACCAATCTCCACTCTAGCTTTGTGCACATGGGAAGCATCATGGCAGCTACACAGTTCATGAAATCATTTAACTGCAAATTCGGACAAACGTGGTTCTGTATTCTTGCTTCACTCTTGCTCTCTGGGCCCTACCCTCCCTTTGGGTGCGTGAAAATTACTGAGGACCCAGCACTCAGTGGACAGCTGCCCTGCGAGCACAACAGTTTCAAGAGGTTTCTGAAATTAACTCCAAGTGGCATTCCTTTTGCTCCCAGCTCTAGTGACAGCCAGTTCAGAGTAAAGGATGGGCTAGTTCCATATTTTCCCTCCAACCAAGAGGGGCTTTGACCTAAGTGGGGTCCAGATGATTTTGAGACCGGAGTGATCCCAGCTAGCAAATTGAACAAGGAGCCAGATGGAAAGAGGCCAGAGTTGGGACCCCAAGGGACAAGGCTATACTTTATTACCAAGAGAGTAACACCTTTTAATTGGTTAGCACAACAAATAAAGAGGTGGCAGCCTTAAGCTTGCTTCTGATATGCTCACACATCAAATGGGATTGAGAAAACAAAACCCTTTTCTCACTTAATTTAGAAGTTGTGATTTTGATTAGGAAACAAAGGGCCACACAGGAAACAGAATGTGAAACAGAAGGAGGCTTCTAACTGCTAAGAACTGAATTTATTAGAAAGTCCCCTTAAAGCACAGATAGTGAAATCAAAATAGCTTTATTAATGCAGCACTAAGAGGAAAAGTTTAGTCTTATGAATGTCAGGAAAAGACAAATCACATTTCATAGGATGCAGCATTGGAGACGTGGGTTTTTGAGGACCGTTAATTTTCAATAATACATATCTCGACTTCATGGATCCTTTCCCAACTTTGCTTCTTTCCTTCTGTGGCTCAGTTATCCTACTCTGTCAAGAAGACTAGAACAAATAAATTGGACAGCTGAAAATATTGCTTAAACTTCCAAAGGAGGCTGCCTGAAATAGTCGGCATTTATAACACATTAAACTTTAAAACCAGAGCTTGCAAGCATTATACTTTTTAACAAGGTGAACATGCCTCTCGAGGTGATTGCGAAGGTCCCAGGCCCTGATGGCACCAGGGAGGGTTTTCTCTGTAGCCTGGACCCAGTTCCACAGGGCAGTTACGTTTGTGGTTTCAAGCAACAGTGTGAATAGACTATTACTAACTGAAGTCAATACCTTATTCTGATTTCTTCAGCTTTTCCCTATCACCTTTTCCTGTTCCAGGATCCCATTCAGGACACCAGACTATATTTACTCGTCACATCTCCTTAGGCTCCTCTGGACTGTGACCATCTCTCCGACTTTCCTGGTTATTGGTGACCTTGATCCGTTTGAGAAATGATAATCGGGTATTTTGTAGAACGTTCTTCCGCTTGGGTTTGTTGGGTGATTTTTCTCAAGGTTAGACTGAAGCTGTGGGTTCGGGGGAGGAAGACCACCGAGGCGCAGCGCCCGTCTCATTTCAAGGATCCTGCCATGGAGGCGGTAGAACAACCGTGACATTAACCTCGACCGCCCTGCCGAGGCAGCATCTGTCTTTTTCTCCACTGCGAAGTCACTCTTTTATTCTCTCTCCGTGCTGCACTCTTTGGAAGAAACTCGCTGTGTGCAGGTCACCTGCAAGGAGTGAAGGGTTACTCTCCACCTCCACGAAGGGGGCATAGATACCTGAATTATTTGGAATTTTTCTCTACATGGGATTTTTTTCTTCTCCTGCACTCATTTATATATCCAATCATCAATATCAGTATGGATTCATGGATATTTATACTTTGGGTCATAACCCAATACCACGATTTCATTTCTTGCTCACATGACCCCAGCCTGGTCCTTTGGCAGCTCTTTCAGTCGGCTCATGCGTCCATTTGACATTCCTCCGTGGGTGGGATGGGGAGGCTGCTTGTTTTGTTTTATCCTTGACTACTTCCTTACTTCCCCTCACCATAGGACATTCCAGGCTAATGTCATATACCAGACTCAGTCATTTCTTCAAGAAGTTCTAGTTCCTTTTATTGAAGAATGATATTACTTCTCTCTCCCTCTTTTTAAAAAAATTTTTTTAATCCTCACTCGAGAATATGTGTATTGATTTTACAGATAAAGAAGAAGGAGGAGAGAGAGGGAGACAGAGAAGCATCCATGTGTGAGAGAAACATCAATAGGTTGCTTCCTGTATGCACCTTGATCGGGGATCAAACCTACAGCTTTTTGGTGTATGGGATAACACGCCAACCAACTGAGCCACCCAGACAGGGCTTCTCTTCCTCTTTTTTATTAATTTTAATTTTTTTGAATATATTGATTTGAGAGAGAGAGGAAGGGATACACACACAAACACACGAGATCTGTCCAGAAAGTATCCATCCATGTGCTATGAAAAATAGAAACATTTATTGAAGAAGATACAAGATACAAGAAACATTGTACATAGGACAATGGTGCCTTAGTCTCCTTCCAAGGAGGAACCTTGGGACCTCACACAGTTCTCCCAATCACCATCAGCTGCCCAGATGTATTTTCCTGAATCTCATTGATGTTCTGAAATTTCTCCCTTTTCAAAGGTGATTTTAGTTTTGGGAAAAGCCAGAAGTCACAGGGCACAAAGTATGGGCTATAGGGGGACTGAGTCACCTGGGTGATTTGACATTTCATTAGAAAACTCTGCAGGAGATGTGATGCGTGAGCAGGTACCGTGTCATGATGAAGCTGCCAATCACTAGTTGCCCATAGCTGCAGCTTCCGAATCATCTGAATAGTTTCTGTGGAGGAATGTTTAAGCTTAATGCAAAATTTGATGCAGATTTGTTGCTCTACTCGCTCAGTCATTTTGAATGTGACAGTCACACAGTGCACATGCTCATTCAACAGTGTCTGCTGTTGAGTGAACATGTGACTAGTACAGTGAAGTCGTCATTGTTCACACATGAGCTTTCCAGTCCACTCTCCTTGGCTGTCAGGTTACATCACTGTTGCACTAACCATTCTCGTTATATTAACAATGGCTGGACTTTTTCTGGACATACCTCGTGTGTGTGTGTGTGTGTGTGTGTGTGTGTGTGTGTGTGTGTGTGTAGAGAGAGACATAGATTTGTTGTTTCACCTATTTATGCATTTATTGATTGATTCTTGTATGTGTTCTCCCAATCCCTCCATTATTACCCTAACCTTAGGAATCCAATTCTTCCCCCCCAATTCTTTACTATTCTCTTTAGTGCCTTTAAAATCTGCCTTACAGATGCTTCTAAGATTGAAGATTTTTATGACATTTGGATTCCCTTCTTTAATATCTATCACTTTTCGTTCACATTTCTACTGAATATCACATTTTCCCCTCCCTGGCACCTAGAGAGCTGTAAGTTGGAAAGAAAGCAGTACAGAGAAATACTAAGAGAAGTGAGCTCAAGCTATGTCCTGGGTGGCATATTATTTTTAATTAATGCTGCTGCCATTTTCTCCCTTTCCCAGCCAAATTAATGCACCAAGAATTGTGTTGGCGTCTGCAGCAACAAATGGAGAGGAACAGCAGTTTAAAAGGAGGGGGTGACTACCCCCACCCCAATCTGGGTACACTTGGGAACAGGGCACAATTCACATACAGACTGTGAGAACACAGCAGCAACTCGGGGAGCTGGAGCTCGTGGCTCCAGAAACACGTTTCCTCGTAACTGGCAGGAATTCCTGCTCTCCATCATGCTGAGGGACTTTGCAGAAAAGACTTGTTCCTGATGAGCTCCCCGTAAATCCCAGCTTGCAGGGAGCACCCCAGAACCTTGCTGTTCATTTCCAGAAAGAATAGAGATCCCAGGGAGACTTCCCCCTCTCTCTGCACTTCTGCTAAATTCCTTACTCTGCATTCTTCAGCTTGCCGCCCTTAAGAAGGCCATGTGATTGCCTTTAAGTTTGGCTCAACAAACAGTCCTTTACGGTCAAATGCACACCAACATCTATGGCTCATGGTAGAGTTACAAAGGGGCATCCAATACGGCCCACAGTCCCGTGCCGGGATGATATCAGACTACGAGCGGATGATATCAGACTGTGTGTCATCTGTAGTGCAGAGACCAACATTTACACATTATGTTATATACACAGATTCTGTGGATTTTATCCATTTTTTATTTTTCAAAAAGGTCTTCCATTTCTAGACAAGTAAACCAGTTATTCATTATCTTGTCATTTCTCAAATGTTATGTGAACACATCCTTCTTTTTAAAAAATAAAACACTAAATTTCCCTTAAACAAGCATACCACCTCCTTCCCGAATTCTGAGGCAACTACTATTTTAGATTTGTTGTCTATCTTTTCAAAGAAAAGGTATATTTCTAAAACATGCTTAAATTCAGGACTAATTCAAAATGATACAGCTGACAATCACCACCTCATCTCTCTCCCTCTCTTTCCATTCTTTTCTGCCTGTCACTTAGCCTGGGTCGGTGATAAAATTCAGGCGATGCTTGGAATGCGGATGAGCCAAGATGGCTCTGGTCAAAACTGAATAATTAGAATTGAAGAGATAGGCTTGGGCTGGGGAAAGCATGCAGGTGTCTCATTGATTAATCCATTCCAGACCAGGGCAAGGGGGCCAGGCCAGGGAAATGAGCGAGGAATGCCAGTCACCACGCGAAGCAGTCAGCAGGGGAGGAGTACGGAAGTGCAGAAGCCTCCAAGCTGGGGTGGAGACGTGGACAAGGAGAACCGTGGTTCTTGTGCCCAGGTACGACTGGGCGAAGCAGGGCTGTGCAGTGAAGCCACAGTCTTTGAGCAGCCATAGTCCCAGGCAAAAGCCAACATGGTTCCCAAAGGAGAGGTTTGGCTTGAGCAGGACTTCCTGCCCTGGATGCCTTTTCACACTTTTTATTAACAGTGTCCAAATTGAGAAATACAAAATTTTCAGGAGCATAGGAGTCCACCTCCTCATTTCCTGCAAAAGCCTTGAGATTTTCCCTGACAGTGCTGTTCAAGGGTTTCTGTTCCAGTTGCTAAGCGCCCAGAGGGTTTAGCAGGAGTGAGAAAGGGGAGTTGTTGGTGTGCGTGTATTGATGGGAGGGAGCTCTCCTTTTCAGGTGGAATAGGAACAAGATTTTTAAAAATGTAGTGTGCTTTTCTCTCTTGTTCTCTTATGTCCATGCCCTCCATGATAGACTCGAGGTGTTAGCCCACCTAGGGGAGAGAGAGGACTGGTTTGAGAGGGAGGGAACACATAAGAACCATTTGAGAAGAGAGGCAAAGAAAAAGGTTCTGACCTTCAACATAGTGTGCTGTGCAAAGTACACAATAGGCCTGAGAGCCCGGCATTGTTGGGAAAGGACCAATGTTCTAAATGCACATCTCCCACTTAACACATTGCGGATAAGGCCAGCCCAGGCTCCAGGATCTTTAAGTACAGGAGGTGGGAAAGGCGTTAAAGGGAAACTTGCTCTTTCTGACGTGAGTGATGGTGGGAGTGGAAGGCAAAGATAAAACAGGAAATAGAGAGTGGGGAGAGATTCTAGAGCCCATTGGGCAAGCAGCCCTATTTATCCTTCTAGAATGTCTCTATTTAATTACAATATATGTACTTAAGGCATCGAGGGCATCCCTGCAGAGCTAGGAGGGTGGAGGCATTGGATGGACTGTGAGCAGGTTTTGCATGCTCCCCTGAGCAGCCTCAAGTGCCTGGAGGCCGGCCAGGCAGAGGGTGAGCTGCCCACACAGAGGCTGAGTGGCGGGCACCTTGGCCAGGGCCTCATGGAGCATGGAGCAGAGACACGGGGAGAAATGCAGCTCCAGCAAGACCGAGAGGAGGCCATGGTCACAGTGAGGGGCCCAGCTGAAAAAGAGCAGACCGCAGTGTCAGCCCCAGGCCTCAGACATCCAGGGACAGGACCCCGTCCAGATGGTGCTGTGTTGTTCTTGGGGCAAGTGGGAGTGTCTCCAGGTGAGGTGCATGGATCTTTCCCTTTACTACAAAAGGGGAGAATAGGTGAGTGCAGACCTTCTGTTGTGTTGTCTGGGCCACATATCATTGCAGCCTGACACGGTGCACTGGGCACGTTCACTGCCCCCTGACATGTGTCCTCTTCCTGAAACGAGAGGCGCAGAGACCTTTGGCTCTTGCCCCAACTGTTTTTCCCTTACACCTCCCCCAGGTCAGGCACTCTGGACAGCTCTGTCTTTTGTGGCCTCTTTCAGGGCAAAAGGTTCTTGGTCTGGAGGATCCTGCTCTACAGGACAGCTCTGCCAGCATCCTGGCCCTCAGTGTCCCCTCGACTTTGTAAGACCAGAGAAAGTACATCTGGGTCTAGACCATGACATCCATACACAGCTAACTGCACTGCTGAGGTGAGCAACAGCAATTCCAAGCCAACAGCTGTTAGCTATCTTCCTGTTGTACGAGACTCTGAAGCTAGTTGCCCAGCAGAAGCTTGTCTCTAGTTACTCCTTCCAAAACTGTCCTCAGAGAGCCTGCTGTGGTTTCTGCTCTGATTCTCAGGAGAAAGTCCTAAGGCTGCGTTAGATCAACGGTCACTGCCTCCACTTCTGGTGTTGCTTGGAGGACTCTTCGGGTGGATAGACTCTTCTCTGCACCGCCTTACACGTATAAATATGTAATTCTATTTCATTATGCTGTTTAATTTTTTTAACATCCATGCTGTTACTGTGGCAGAAGGAAGAAGCTGCAAAATTCACAGATGTATTCACAAGAGATGTAGTAAAATCTGGTTCTGAAGGTCAGGGTTTCCTGTTGCATAGAAAGTAGTACCTGCGTGGATGTCAGGGTTAGATACGTATATCATACTAGGGTTTCAGCTCATTTGCCTAATATATTTGAAAATGACTCAACTTATTGCAAACTAAGATTTAGAAAGCTCTGTTCACAGGTTGATGAATTAGCATTTGTCTGCACATGTTTCACTCGTTTGCATAATTAATTCCTCCCCATAGTACGCAGGCATTTTCTTCTACAACAAAACCAGCCTATTCCTTGTTCCCTTCCTGTTAGTACCATATAAATGGTATTGATTCAGAAGATGCATATTCTTCTCCAAAGCATCCCCCTGGAACAAGACTGAGATTTTCATCGTAATCATTATCAGATGTTTATTACCCAGCTTCCCAAATCTCATTCATAGAAGAAAATGAGAAAAGCTGAGTCACAGAAAACAAGGCAGTGCTGATGAGATGGATTCTCTCACCTCAGATTAACTAGGTGTATCAGCTAGTGTTACAAGGAACAGAGAAGGAAGAAGCTAATTAAAACTGGCTTCAACAATAGAGAAAATATGCTGATTCATTTGCCTGAAAATTCTACAGGTAGAGCAGCTCAATAATGCCAGCAGGAGTTTTTTTGTTTTTCTCTTCTTTTTTTTTTTTTTTTTTGGTCTTTTGTTTCCTTCAGAGTTACCATTTCCTAAGGCCATCTTCACACAAAAGTCCTAAGAATCACTCTAACTGGATTAGCAAAGATGACATGGCCAGCATTGAGACAATTGCCATGGCCAGACTTAACAAATGCTCCAATTGGTCATGTGCTCGATCTCTAGAACTGGGGTGAAATCCACTTCCCTAGGACAGAATATATTTCCAGCCAAAACCTGGGAGCTCTCAGGAAGAAAGTATCTAGGCCCAGCCGAGGCGGGAGAGTATGAAAACAGACAAGAAAGCCACCAGAAAATATTTACTACAGTAGAGGAAGGTAAATCTGAACTGGAGAAAAATCTAAATTATACAAGACTGTCAATCTCAATTTCTTTAAAAATATTCTATACTTCAGTTTTATTTCCTTCACATGCAGAAATTCAAATTAGGCCAGCAAAGTATTGACAAGTACTCAACTTGAATGCACAGATATGGTTGACTGGCAGTTAGCCTCTCAATTATATATAAATATACCCATCTTTTTTTATTTTTAGTAGGTACTTTAAAAAGTGTTTGCTCTTCGAAGGCAAGTATGCCTACCCATTTTATGAAGTACAGCTCATTTTTGTTTGTTTGAAATCTTGAGATCACTGGGGTAGGAGTGGCAACACTTGGCAATTAAGGTCTTAAAGGGAATAAGAAAGAGGCACAATGGCTTACTGCCCTTCCTTCTCTCTTGGAAAATTGGGCAGAGCAGGTAGTATGGAAGGCCTGATCAAGAGAGTCTGTGATGGAGAATAAGCAAGGACAACAGACCTGGATTTCCACCAGGTAAGTATGTGAGATGCTCTAGCATAGCAACAATCATTACCAGTGTAAACATAACTTCACCATGTGTTTTTATTGTGCACATGGAGAACCTTTCTGTGTTTGGAAATAGCAGGGAAAAAGTGGTGCCAGGAATGCCAGAGTCTTTCTACTAGAGTGAAACTTAGACAACTTTATAATCACTGCCAAGGCAGAGATTGCAAGGATGCATCCAATTCTTATCCTTACCAGTGGCAGACATAACTAATCAATCAATGTTTATTTTTCTGCTAAGCCTAGAAGTGACTTCACAATCTCTCCTGATAAAGTGCTTCAAGGAGCCACTACCAATTGATCAGACTGGGAAAGAAAGATAAAACCTAGTTGACATAACAAATTTTTGCCTAATCCTTTCCCATTTTAATTTTCTTTGATGTTCTCCTATGGACACAATCCATTTGGTGTCTCATTCAGTCGCTAGGCTGAACTGGTCAATCTCTGAATCCTCTTCTTCCTGAAGTAATCCTCGTGGCTCTCAGGTGCCTCCTACTGGAGCATTTCCTCCAAGAATTATTTTTAAGCATAACCAGTTGTCCCCAAATCTGTAATGGCCATTGATTGGCTATTTTGCCCTCTTTTTTGGTAATACCATTCATTCCCATCTCTAGGGTTTTTGCCTCTGCAAGTCATTTGGTATAGGATGTAGCTGCACAATCTCTTTTTTTATCCCCTTCTCAACTTGAATAAATACATCCAGCTTTCTGGATCATGTAAGATTTATTTTGTGTTATATGTGCCTATTAATTCTTTGTGTGAAGCCAAGGCTCCACCTGCTTCAGGTGGGGGTCCTTATCAATAATGCTACTTCTGGGTCTCACTATGAAGCCAGTGAATCAGAATTTCTGGTATTCTGACTTTTTAGCGAATTCCCAAGGTGATTTTTAAACTCATTCAAGTTTGAAAATACCTGCTACAGGAAACAGATAGGGTGTGGGGGAAAATTGTGGTGAGCCTACCCAGACAGAAGGCATCTTAAAAGTTTTTTAACAATGCTATCTCCTGAGCTCTATTGATTTTTTCGGTGGAGCTATGTCTGAGCCTTTTTAAGCCTCCACTGACTCATCTTTTAAGATTTTTTCCTTCTGAAAGTCAGACTAGAACATAGCCAGATTAAGAGGCAGGCCCGTGGAACATTCGTATGGGACACCAGCCCAGCAGTGCCACTAAAACAACACTGGAAAAAAAAAACAAAGTGCAGAATACTGTGTTTACTGGAATGTTCTTAGAAATGACAGCAATGTGAGTTGGAAGGAATAATCTGGTGAGTTTTTTAGGGAAAGTCTTCCAAGAAGCTTGTCCAAGAAATAACAACAACAACAATGATGATGATGATGATGAAAATCACAATGAAAAGTATGATGATAATCCCTGGCCTTCTAAGGAGATTGAGTATGGTAAACTCTAAGGCTTTAGTTTTTCTACGTGGAATGTCCAAAGTTTTGGCCAAAGCTGCATGTTCTGGATGAGAGAATAGGCTAGACCCAATGCCTGTGGCCTCCATCATGGCTTCACCGCCTATATAATTGGTTGTGCTTATAATAGGTGATTCAACAAATACTCAAATTATATCAGTTTTAAGAGGCACCAAATGTGTAACCTTCCCAGAAAGCCTGTATATTTCAGTGTGGCCTATCAGAACTGCCCAATTCTTTTATTTTTTATTTTCATTCTTGGGAAATTTTCTCCTATGGTTTCATTCTGGCTTTAGAGACCACAGGATCCATGCCTTAAAAGTAGAAACAGAAGCCAATGAAGCCCCTAAAACCTCAAATAAGAGTTATTTGCATCTCTGAAGAAGTATTTGACAAGCATGGCAAGCATCCAGAACTAATAAAAAGTCTTCCGGCTTCACACAGAAGTGTCATCTCAGGCTATTGTTTAGTACCTTCTCTCTCTTTGCCAGTGTCTCTGAGCCCTAGCACACAACTCAGAATGAACACTTGCCTAATGTCTCTAAACTTTGAAAGACTTATCTCATCTCAACTACTTATCCCAGAAAAAGTCAGTTAATTTTCTGGTGTTCCCTCTCCTACCACCAAAAGAACCTGCAATATAAAATACAGACTTCAAGCTCACAGAAATATTGATAACTTGGCTCTAAAGTTTCCATGCTGGCCATAAAATCCTGTGTAACTTTTTTCCCCACCCTCAGATGCTGCCCCTTAAGCTGCTTCAGTGTATGTGTGAGAGACAAGGACAGCCTTTGGCAATATGGATGAAAGTACCGCTCTGCCTTGGGAATATTCACCTAAGTGCATTTGTGTGTAAATTCCCCAAGGTACTTATTATTATGAGGTATTAGCAGATGGTACATTCTTTACTTGCTCAGAACCCCCAAAACTGTCTAAAATACAAGACGAGCCCTCTTACTACTGAGTTCTATTCAGGAATTTAATAAATTACTGGTTCAAGATGGCTGCCTGAGCACATGTTGCTAATTACATATTCTTCCAAGATTACACTGAAGTTACACACACACACGATAACAGAGCAGGGGCAGAGAAATAGACACCATTAGTAACTCAAATGTTAAGGACTATCTGGAAGATACAGTATGGTTCTTATCTGATTGACAGAATAAGTGGAAGAAACAGCAGTCCAAGGCACCAGAGTTGAGCATCAGTCCTCTCAGAGGGGCCCAAAGAAGGTCCAGGTTAGAATCCCCCAAAATAACAATGGACCTAGAGATCATCTTTAGGATTTTTATTGAAGCACCGCACTTAAAGATTTTATCAGTTAATCCTTTTCTCTTAAACAGAGTTGTTGGCAGCCACAGTTTTATCCTCAGGCTGAAGCTTGAGAACTGCTTTCAAGAGAAATTAGTTGATCTGTTGCTATAAGAAATAGGGGATCTATTATTATTGCTTTGTAACAAACCACTACAAAACTTAATGGTTAAAAAAATTTATGTATTACCACCTCTATATTTCTGTTGACTGGGCTCAGGTTGATGGTTCTCTGTCTCGTGTAAGTGCCAGCAGAGAGGACATGGTACTGGTGGAGTCGTGACAGGAAGTGAGATCTGGTTCAGGATCAGAACTGATTGTGTCACTTCAGATGTATTCCAGGGGTCAAAACAGTCTTAAATCTCCAGAGACTCAAGGAAAGGAGGGATCAAAGTCCACCTTGCAAGAGGAGTCAACGAACAAGCCATGTCCACCCTAGGAGAGCTCCTGTTGAGGGCATTGGAGACTGCAGAGAAACAGTGAAACGGAAGCACTCAAGAACTCTATTTTCAGAGGGCTTTGCACTGGCGGTAATGGGGTCCCTAATCTATTTTCTTGTTCTTGGTCCCCAACCATTGCAAGAGGGCCTGCCTATAATTATGTTTGCTGACTGGAAGTTCACATTTGGTCCTTCTATTTAAAAAAGAGATCTGGTATGAAAGAGACATACACAATGCAGAGGAAATGCACACCAATTATCTGCACATATTAAAAAGTAGCTCTTCATTAAAAAACTTGCAAGCAAAGATTACAAAGCTATTTTTAAGAATTCAGAAGTGTGAAAGAGAAAGAGAAGGATAAGTAAATACAAAGTGTATATAGTCCCAGAAGAGGAAGAAAGGAGATAATTCAGGGAGAAAACAAGAGCCGTTTAAAACATTCTGAAAAAAATTATTCTGATTTCTGCCTACAGGTTTGGGAACATAGTGAAGCCACCAGTGAAGAGTAGTCGCTTTTGAAATGGTACCAATCAGAGAATAAGAAGGAATTTTCAAAATTCAGATATTACAATAAGAGTAAGAATTTCACTAGATAGATTGAATAATAAATTGGTCAGAGATTAAGATTAAGTTCTTGATCTGGAAAATTAAGTCAAAAAAATCTTTTGGAACTTCAAGCAAAAAGATAAAAGTAAGCAAAAAGTTAAAAAACACAAATGACAAATCTAGGAGACCTGGCAGCAATCTAACAGACTTTATAGAAGGAGAGAATAGAAGCATAAGAAGGTAAAACATTATTATAGACATTAAACATAAAAATAAAAGTCCCTTAACTGAGAGTATATATCACTCTTAAGATTGAGCATTGACTGATTATGGAGAAGGATAAATGAGGAAAAAAAAAACATGTTATGGAATATTCTGATAAAATTTCCTAACTCGAAGGATGAAGTGAATGTCCTTAAAACTTCTGGAGAGAGGCCCTGGCTGGTGTAGCTCAGTGGATTGAGCGCAGGCTGAGAACCAAAGGGTCCTGGTTCAATTCCCAGTCATGGCACATGCCTGGGTTGCAGGCCAGGTCCCCAGTGAGGGCCATGTGAGAGACAACCATACATTGCTGTTTCTCCCTCTCTTTCTCCCTCCCTTCCCCCTCTCTAAAAAATAAATAAATAAAATCTTAAAAAAAAATAAACCAAAAAACTTCTGGAGAGAAAAAGGAGGTCACTCTCAGTGAAAGGTAAGCATACTGACATCCACTTCTGGTCAGCAACACTGAGTTTTGGGCAGAGGAGCAATATATTCAAACTTTCAACAAAAGGCTATTTTGAATCTATAATACTATACCCAGACCAGCTATCAATGAAATACAGCGACAAAAAATACAAAGATGTTTATGGACAAACAAGAATCCAGCAAGTGTGTCACCTGTACTTTTTATATGTAAGGAGACTACTTACCAAAGTGCTCCCACAACTTCAGGAGAAGGTCAGCATTAAATGCAGAGTTGAGGCAGGTGAGTATAATTTAGAAGTAGAGGAAGCAAGAATGACATTAACAGAGCCTATAATGAAGTGGATTGCTTATAAATGATAAAGATTGAGTAATGTGGGTACTCAAACTTTTAAAATTTTTCAACAACAAAAATAAGGTTGAAATAGAAGTAGCAAACCAGAATAAATATTTGTACGACATATAACAAAGGACTGATATTCTTAGTATGAAAAGCACTTTAATAAGGCAATTTTAATGGGATAAAAATTAAAACATGGGCAAGTATTTTGAATGGGTAAGTCCCAAGGAAAGAAGAAAAATGAAACCAGGTAAAGGGTGGCTATTATGGATAGAATGTTTTGTTTCGTGTTTTTTTTTTAGATTTTATTTATTTATCTATTTTTTAGAGAGGTGAAGGGAAGGAGAAAGAGAGAAACATCAATGTGTGGTTGCCTCTCATGTGGCCCTCACTGGGGACCTGGCCTGCAACTCAGACATGTGTCCTGACTGGGAATCGAGCCCATGGCCCTTTGGTTCTCAGCCCGTGCTCAATCCACTGAGCTACACCAGCCAGGGCGGATAGAATGTTTTTATCCCCTCTCAAGTGTTCGTATTGAAATCCTAATCCCCAATGTGATGGAATTAGGGGGGAGATCATTGGGATGTGATTAGTGCCCTTTGAAAAGAGGGTGGAGTCCTCATGAATGGAGTTAGTGCCCTTAGAAAGGACACAGTGGAACCTCCGTGCTCAAACTTAATTCATTCTAGAAGACTGAGAAGAGACTTGTTTGAAAACCAAATCACGTTTGATGCCTGGGGGACATGAGACTGATCATACAGGTATCAGCATGAAAGGGTTGTTGGGTCAAGAACCAAAGTTTTGTTCAACAGCTGAGGCATTTTTTCCACAAACAATTTGGTCAGGAACTGAATTGTTCAAGATGGAAGAGGTTTGACTGTACCCCAGAGAACACTCTTCCACTTTTCCACCATGTGAAAATGCTGTTGTAAGAACATGTAGGAACAAGGAAGACAGCCTTTACCAAACACCAAGCCTGCCAGCACATTGATTTTGGACTTACAGCCTCCAGGACTGTGAGAAAAATCATTTGTGATTTAAGCCACCCAGTCTATAGCATTATTGTTAGAACAGTCAGAACACAACAGGACAGTAACATTCTCTAGATTTCCCATAGATCTGCTGCTCCCTAGAAATTCAGCCCACACAGAAGGATTCCAGTTACTCTTCAGGGTTATGTGAACGTGTAGATTTGGAGTGTTGGGAAGTGTTGACTTTCCAAGGGAGGCTGTGCAGCAGCGAAGGGACTACTTGCAAAAGGCAGGGGACAATTAAAAACAAAACAAACAAACAAAAAAACACTGCTGCATGTTTGGGGAAAGAAAAGATAGGCTGAGGAGAATTTTTAAGAAGTTTGATTATGCTGTGTGTTTTTAATAATATCATATTTATTCCTTATTATGACTTTATAAAAGCTTCCTTAGAAGTCAGACTTGGTAGGTTCTGAACACCAATCAGCTTTATTTTTCCCATCAGTGGTCCTGTTAATTCTGCTTCTATCCCCTTAGCCACAGCGTGGGCAAATTGCAAACTTTCTGGTTGCTTTTGGTTATTAAAAGTTCATCTGGTTTATGGCTTTAATCAAATATTCGATTTTATATTCTCTATGTCCTCCAAAATCAGATTTGGAGCTTTGCAGTGGTGTGATAAGAGGGGGTTCTAATCTTTTTTTTTTAAACTGGTATATTTTTTCAAGTCCTCACCCAAGGATATGTTTATTTATTTATTTATTTTTTTAGAGAGAAACATTGAGGGGTTACCTCCCATACATGTCGCGACTGGAGATTGAACCTATAACCTAGATATGTGGCCTGATCAGGGATGGAACACACAACCTTTGATGTACAGAACAAGGCTCCAACTGAGCCACCCAACCAAGGCAGGGGGTTCTAATCTCTCACTCCAGCCTTGCCATGCAGGATAAGGGCACAATCTCCTTCTGGGTTCTCTTCTTTTCACTTCATTTCCAGGTTCCACTTCTCTGGGAGAGCAGGAAGGAGCGAGACAGACATTGGCAATGACCTTACCTGTTGGCTTTGTGAAGAATCCTGATGTTGTTTGGTCCATCTCATTGTGGTGCCACCTGTGTAGAGGTATGCAGGGTTTTCCTAGGGGAATGTGGACCTTCACTCTTCCCTCTTGTATCACGGAAGCCTCCCTTGTCTCCCTTTGGTCCTGCCAATAGTCCATGCCTTCCACTCTTCTCCTGACAGGTGTCACGGGGCTTGCCTCACTGAGCCCTGGGCATGTCCTCAACACCTGCCTACTAGTCTTCTAAGGCAATCTTCTGTTAACACAAGAACAACAACAAATAGGCTGTAGTAAAGAATAAAAATACTTATTTGAGCAAAAGAAGAATTGCAATCTAGGGCACAGATTCAGGTAGCAACCCAAATTGTGCTCTGAAGAGAACCAAAAACAAAGGCAGGATGAGTAACCAGCAAAACCACGGGAGCTACTCTCGCTGAGGTCCTCTATGTAACTGGAGGACATGGGCTGAGGCACTTGGGAATTGGTTCGGCCCGCTATGTAAATGGAGGATGCTGGTTGTCTAAATGGATTGGTTCCTTTCAAGGTGAAGAGTGCAGGTGGGTATAGGTCACCACAGTGAGGAGGAAGTAGAGTCCATAAATGACCATGTAGTAGTCATGGAGCCAGGGTGTTTGTTGTTCGACCTTGAGCCTTCCAGTAACTTACCGTAGTTTCAGGAACTGGCACATGAGATGTGCATAGTCCCCACTTCCTCGGTGGCCTCCCAACTCCATTTTTAGTGACCCTCTTTGCTTATTCCATTTTAATTTCTCTATTTTCACCTCCATGTGATGTTCTGCTATGAGGAAGTGACTCTACTCATTCTTGAAGGGCCTGAGACCAGGGGTGTAGCCCCTCCATCCTCTGTCATGCACGCTGCACCACACCCCATGCCCCTCTGCTGAGGGCTCCTCTTGCAAGCTTCTCACCTTCAGAAATCTCCAGAGAAGTGTGTCTGCGACCATATCACTCACAGGGACATGGTAAGATTCTCCCCAGAATCATCTCACGGTGCCCTAATCCGACGGTGGCCTCCAGCTCCATAGTGTCATTCCTGTCTCTTCTTCCTGTTGATTTCTCCTAGTGATGCTCTTGGGACCTTTTTCCCCACCTCTACCTTGTTTTTGTTTGGTTGGTTGGTGAGTTTTCTGAAGGGGGTAGGAATAAACTCCCTGCCCCATGATAAAGAGTAATTACTCCCTGCAGATGCTATGCTTCAAACCTCTGATGATTCTCCTGCTTATCCCTTCTTGCTACATACACTTCATGCTCATGAACTTCAGTAGAGCACAGAGCTTCCATCTTTGCCTGACAAATCTCCAAACAATAGGACCTAATGCAGCTCCCAGACTGTGCCCACCTGCCTGTCCCTCTAGCCAGCCCCTGGCTTTGCTAGGAATTCCTAAGGCAGGCTGTGGTACCAGAAAGAGAAGGGCCACACCTGCCTCTGAAATGTCAGAGCACTTTCTTGACTGTGGCCATTCTTATACTGAAAGTGGTTTCATTCAGATTTTTCCCCTCTTAATACATTTGAAAAGACAGGCACATTAACATATGACTTGATGTAAAAACATAAATAGAAATCATACGGAAAGTCTAACCTTTAAAGGGTTCGAATTTAAAATCTCTGAGAAAGCAAGTGATTATTTTATCGATGTGGCTTCTCTACCAACTCTCAAACCTGCAGGTGCTAAATTAGCTGTACAAGAATTCCTCTCTGCTTCCAAGTGAGTCTGCAGTGGAAACATGCTAATGAGAATAGAGGAAATTATTGGAAGAGGGTCTAGGAGGCCATGGGTTCAGCACAGCTTCCTGTGTGGCACAGTTTCAAAATAGCTGCTTCAATTTATCATAACACAGGAGCTTATACATTTACAAAATGTACAAAACTATAAATGATACCCTTCTCCTAATGCACAAGTCTAAAACAACGGTAAAAGGAATGTTAGTGTCGAAAGAGCTGTTGCAAAAAAACAAAAGAGAGGGAGGGAGAGCCACAGCAGAACATGCCCCACGCCTGTGTCTCTGAAACTGCACAAAGAAGAGCGAGGTGGATGTTAATGCTGATGATGATACAATTAATACAGAAACTGACTCCAGTATGAAAGATGGGGTTAATGGCAGGTCTGCAGAAAGCCGAAGCTTATCTGGTCCAAATGTCTCATTTCACAGATAAAGAAACCGAGGCCCAGAGAGATTAAGGTTCCAAGAGAAGACCTGTGACCCTTGACAGTGCGGGGACTTGAGTTCCTGCCTGGATGGCAAACATGCTAAGCTAGGTTGAAGGTGACACATCGACATGGGGATGTAACTGTTAGCACTGACCCTGGTTCTGTGTGTTAATGACCAAGAAAGAGGGGACTGTGTTAAGGCTGACCTGAAGGCCAGCACTCATGCCATTGCTAGTATTCCAGTTAATTTGGTCTGATGAACCCCTATTGAGCAGTTACTAAACTGGGCACTGTCGCTGACATCAAAGAATTCATGGTTTAACAAGGGAGGCGAATGACCAGTATTCAAACCAATAATTGTAAGCCAAGATGATAAATGCTGAGCAAAGTTCTATGTGAACAAAGATAAAGCAGCAATTAATCCCACCTCAGTCACAAGAGAGGAGGGAGGCTTTCAGGGAGGAGTGGAGAAAGATAACTATTTTTTAGTGGAGACGAGTAGCAAACCAGCCCCAGAGAGATTAGGTGTTTGTGAAGAAAAGAGTAGAAAGAGTGGGAAAGCTGAACAAAAACACATATCCTGAAAGTACACGGTGAGTCTCGGGAATTGGAGGTGAGTTGCATTTACAGAAAGACTAGAAATGGTGGTGGAAGCTAAGCTGGTATTGTGTAACCTTTTGTGCCATGCTGGAGATTTTTGTCCTTTATCTTGCAAATGATAGAGAGACAATGGAGGACTCTTTTTATAGAATGAGTAAGATTGAATCAAATTTCTATTTAGAAAATAATTCTTTTGGTATTCCAAAGGATGGATGGGAGGGTAGAGAGTCTAAAGGCAGGAAGATCAATAAAACAGCAACTGAAACAGTGTAAGAGATAAAAAAATGCACAACCTAAGCCATGATGGTGTGGATGGAGAGGAAGGCCAGGTTGTGAGCAATGGGTCTGAGGTAGAACTGACAGGACCCCTGATGATTGTACATAATGACAGGGCAGCTTGGACTTCTGGGGACAACATAGCTGATGCAGATGTGCAAGGGAATGTCCACAATGTTAGTGAAGTTAATACAGAGCTCCCCTTCCTCTCTATATTCCAGCATTGACTTTTGGTCTGATCCTTGACCATCAAACTTATTTCTGCTTTTGCTGTCTTCTCTGCCTGGAATGCGCAGCTCAAGATTATTGTACAAGCCAGATTTTTGTCCTTTAGGTCTTGTTCAAGGTTGAACTGTGTCCTCCCAAAATTCATATCATAAAGTCCCCCACTGCCTCAGAATGTGACCTTATTTGGAAATAAGATCATTACAGATATAATTAGTTAAGTTAGGATGAGATCAGACTGGAGTAGTGTGGGTCCCTAATCCAATTGATTTATGTCCTTATAAAAAGAGAATATTGGGAGATAGACATGCACATGGGGAGAATACCCTGTGGAGATGAAGGCAGAGATCAGGGCAATGCCTCGTGAAAACCAGATTATCCAAAGATTGCCAACAAACCATCAGAAGCTAGGAGAGAGACATGGAACAGATTCCTATCCTGGCCCTCAGAAGGAATCAGCCCTGACAACTTCTGACCTCAAGAACTGTGAGACAATACATTTCCCTTGTTGAAGCCATTCAGTTGTGGCACTTTGTTTTGACAGACCCAGGGAACTAATACAGGTTTACTAATACTCAAAACAATAATTCCTATGAGAGGCCTTCACTAACCACACGATCTAGAATAGTGCAGCCCTTCAGAGCCAGTACAGCCAGTAGCCAGCTTCAGACTATGCTAGAGCATCACCCAACTACCTCCATGAGAAACACACTCAAGGGGTAGACTCAGTGGACATCAGAGCCCCGCTGAAGTGAGTCCTGCTCCATGGGGTCAACTGCTGTATAGCAGCTCCTCTGCTGTAGCTGCAGCCAGTGCTCATAGCAGATTGGCCTGGGGGGTAAATCCCTCCCACTGACCTGCCAACAGCAATCAAGGCTCAACTACACCAGGAGAACACACAGAGCCCCCACAGAGGGCATCAACAAACATCAAACTGCATCAACCAACTCTGGTGACAGGAGAGGCTGAGTCACGGGGCTCAACAGCACACCTATAACACAAGGCTACCCTACCAAGACTGAGAGATAAGAAGATCTACCTAATACATAGAAACAAAACCAGAGAGGCAGCCAAAATGGGGAGACAAAAAAACATGTCCCAAATGAAAGAACGGGAGGAATCTCCAGAAAAAGATCAAAACGAAATGGTGGCGAACAAACTACCAGATGCAGAGTTCAAAACAATAATTGTAAGAATGCTCAAGGAACTTAGTGAAAGCTTCAATGCCATAAAGAAAAAAAAAAACGTAGAAATCTCAAGAAAGAACAAGTCAGAAATGAAGAACATAATAACTGAAATGAAGAAGACACTAGTAGGAACCAACATTGGATTAGATGAAGCAGAGAATAAAATCAGTGATTTGGAAGACAAGGCAACAGAAAACACCCAGTCAAAGCAGAAAAAAAAAGAATTTAATAAAATGAGGATAAATGTTATATCTCTGGGACAACATCAAGTGTAACAACATCTGCATCATAGGGGTACAAGAAGGAGAAGAAATAATGATGGAAAACTTCTCTAAACTGCTGAAGAAAAAACACAAGCTCAGAAAGTACAGAGAGTCCCCAAAAAGCTGAACCCAAAGAGACCCACACCATGACACATTGTAATTAAAATGTCAAAGGTTAAAGACAAAGAATGAATCCTAAAAGCAACAAGAGAAAAACAGTTACCTAAAAGGGAGCTCCCATAAGACTACCAGCTGATTTTTCAACAGAATATTTGCAGGCCAGGAGGAATTGTAATAAAATATTCAAAATGATGAAAAACAAGGACCTACAACCAAGATTACTCAGCAAATCTATTATATAGAATCAAAGGACAAATATAGATCTTCCCAGATGTGAAAAAGCTAAAGGAGTTCATTACCACAAAATATATTACAAGAAATGTTATAGGGTCTTTATTAAGAAGAAAAAAAACCCAAAATAGTAATAATAAAATGGTAATAAATATATATCTATCAACAATTATGATAAATTCAAATGGATTAAATGCTCGAACCAAAAGACACAGGGTGGCTAAATGGATAAGAAAATAAAGCCCTTACATATGTTGTCTACAAGGTGTCAACTGTAATTAAAAAATAAAAAATAATTTAAAAAATACAAATAAACAAAATGGTGCCTCCCATCACATTAACATTCTGACTGTCTTCAGAACATTTAACATAGCCATAAATTATCTTGTTAATGTATTAATTTGGTTGTTTTATCTATCCACTCCTCATTCTCCACTACCCAGCTACACCTGTCCTGCCACCTTGAAACATATGCTTCATGACACTGGGGGATTTTTCATGGTCTTTCCTGTTATCTCTGAGTTTTAAAGCAATCTGACAATAGCAGGCAATCAATAAATATTTTATTGAATTAGTGAGTAGATAAACAATGATCATTCTTAACATTAAAACTAACTCTTGTGTCAATTTCAACTCATGTATTATCATCTGTCCTCTGGATAGCATTGAATTTGGGAGGCTTATCTTCCAGGGCAGGATCACCTGGATCACTGTCACTCAAATGGCTGACTTTTTGGATGACTTGAAGAGCAGAACTGTCTATCAGAACACCTGCATGAGCCTGTCCGGGCAGCTTGGCTTCCACACAGAATGGCAGCTTCAGCACAGTTAGTCTGAGATAGTGGTTCAGCACTCAAAGTGTGTGTGCCCCAGAGAACAAGCCGGAAACTGCAACACTTTTTATGACCCAGTCTCAAAAGTCACACAAGTATCATGTCCACCACATTCTACAGTTCAAAGCAGCCATAAGCCCACCCAGATTGAAGGAGGGAAAGGAATGCAGACCCTACAGCTTGATGGTATGAATGCAGCTATCTGGAAAACAGAGTTTGCTGTATGTTCATATGCAAAACCTGAGTCTTGTGTCTCACTCCAAGAGAGTATGATTTCTGGGTCTCAGTCCAACACTTTTTGGTGTCCTGGGAATGCATAGTTGTCACATGTATTTCAGGTGTTTCTGATGCTGAGATACACAACCCCACTCTCTAAGAACTCTACGTGGGGCCTATTTAAAGTCTCCCAGCAGCTGCCACCGTGCAATTTAAATGCATAAGTCCATTCACTGTTGTGTTCTCCCCAAGAATGGAAACCATACAGATATAAAAAGTCAAAATGCCAAGGCTCCAAAATCTATAAAAATGAGTTATTAATATAACAACATAGATTGAAAATGACTATATTTATATATAAAATTTAAAATAATATTAAAGAAATATTGCCGAATGAAAAAACCTAAACCAAATTTTATTCCCTTACTACTGAAATTGCTCTTAATATCTGCCTAATGAAATTTCAGGTATTCTCCTAGTCCTAAATTATGAATTATAAATCCCTTTCCAACATCATGCACTTTTGGGGGGTGTGCTTGTGCTTTCTGTAATCATTGGGGATGCTTTAAAATTGCCCCAGGTGGCATTTTTTAGAGGTAACTACCCAAACTCTAACCTTAGTTTTTGGGTTAATACTGGTTTTCTTGCTTATTTTTCTCTGATTCATACCCACCACCACCCCTTCCTTTGGACAATGTCAAGACACTGTAGGGAAGCAAAATTTACCACCCCTAAATGTGTCCCTCTGACATGAAGATTCTTTTATTTTTAAGAAAAAAAGATTCAGGAAGAACCTTTGATTTTCCCCCAAACTATTTAAAAGAATTTTAGAGGGCCTGTTCCAGGAAGGAAGCTATCACCATAAATGACCATGGCATGATGTGAAATGGGTGTGACAGGGAGGAACCTAGCAAGACCCATCTGATCAAAGTCATCTCTGTGACTCCTCATCTCTAGATGGCCCAACAAACATTTGTTTACTAAAAATTAAATCTTTTCTTCTCCCTAGTGTTACCATTGGTATTTAGCTGGAAAAGGGGAGCAGAAGGGAATTAGACATTGACCTTAATAGACTGGGAAGCAGGAACCTGCTTGCTCAACCAGGAAGCTACAGCTTCATACTCCAGGGGATCACAGCACAGTGCTCTGCCAAGGGGATTGACATTCCTCCCTCCCCATCCAGTACTGGATTGTTAGGGGGCACAGGGCAAGGTGCCTGACCATAGAGGCCTGTCAGTCTAACTAGGAGTTGTAAACTTATCCAAAGCCCACAAAAGTGTGGAAAGTTGATCATTTCTTTTGAAAAGATACATGGTTCTCCCACACCCAAACTTCTAGTCATAACCCCAAGGAAACAAAGAAGTGCACTCTCTCTCTCTCTCTCTCTCTCTCTCTCTCTCTTTCTCTCTCTCTCTCTTGCTCTCTCTCTCTCTCTCTCCCCCACTCTCCACTCCTCCCTTCCTCCCCAACCTGAGAACATGCTTGCCCTGTGCATTTGTGCATTCCCTCTCCATAGCCATGTGGCCTTCGCAGCTGCATGGTCAGCAGTCGATGTGGACTTTACCAGCAGAGCAGCCAGGAGTAAGCTAATCCACCTGGATGGGGACTGAGACTGCTTAGCAGCTGCCTGTTGGCTCCAAAGGACAAAGATTTAATATGAAGCAGAAACTCTGGACAATGGCTTTTGTGTTGGCTTTGTTGCAGACAAGGTTGGACTTTTTCCGTGGTGGGACAGAGGGTGGTGGGACATTGGAAATCCAGGGGACAACTTCTATGTCCTCTTGAATCAACCAGGCCACACCACAATCTCCCATGCATGGGTCCTTGGAATGCTTTCCTTGTGAACCCATGAAGAGCCTAATTTCACCAATAACACTATGAATTACCAACTTCCCTTCAACATCCCAGACACCTACCTGCTTCTCCTTAGTCCCAAATGGCACACGCACTTCATTTTGCCTGACTGTCTTTGGAAAACTTGAGTTTTCTCCTCTTAATTTACATTATTTCATCTTAATTATTTGACCACTTATAAGGACCAAAGAGGGCAAGGAAGGAATTTTCCCTACTCCCAAGACACTATAAACCAATATGGCCTCATCCATTACAGTTCCTAGGATGATCTTATCCTGAATTTGGGTTTTCCTTGCAACAGGTTACAAAAGAATTCCAAACCACTTGCAGGTATTTGTGAAAAATTATGATGACTAAAATCACTTAATTGTTTTTAAAAATGTTAACTCCCTGAAAAGGTTTGAACCTGATTTATTTCCAGAAATTGTCTTTGAATTGATTATGAAGGGGAGCAGAATTTGCCACCCCAAAATAATAGGTCTTTTTGGCATAAGCATTATTTCAGGGTGATTACTTTTAAAAAAACAACAGACAGGAGAAGCTTTGAAAATGAGGTAAATTCCATTTGTAAGGGCATCTTTCTCTGTACCAGGGAGAGAATGACTCAAACTCTAGATTCTAGCCAGTGGAGAAGTCAAAGAACTAAATCTGCATAACAGCCTTATCCTTGCTCACTGTGCTTTTCCTAGTCACCTCCCATTACTGCCTCCTACACACATGCACGCGCGCACACACACACACACACACACACATCTCTTTCCGTCTTAGGCTGGAACTGATATTTGAGGGGGTGGCTTAGTCCATTTTGGAGAGTTACTCAGTTTTCAGGGGTCTCTCCTACGTATACCTCCTGTGTATATTGAACCTCTATGTTTTTCTCCTGTTAATCTGTCTTATATTATGGGTGTGTGTGTGTGTGTGTTGGGTCTCAGCCAAGAACCTAAAGAAGTAGGAGGAAACTGTTTCCCTCTCCCACAGTTATATGTGAGACCTGTCCAGAAAAAGCCCAGCCATTGTTACTTTAACGAGAACAGTTTGCGCGGCATGGCTGTAACCTGGCAGCCAAGGAGAGTGGACTGGAATGTGCACGTGTGAACAATGATAACTTCACTGTACTAGTTAGTGGGGGCAGTAGACACTGTTGAGTGAACTTGTGTACTGTTGGGCTGTCGCATTTAAAATGACTGAGTAGAGCAATGAATCTGTGTCAGATTTTGCGTTAAGCTTGAACATTCCTCTGCGGAAACTATTCAGCTGATTCAGAAGGCTTTTGGGGACAATGCAATGGGTGCAGCACAAATAAGAGTGTGGCACAAATGCTTCAAAGATGGTCGGGAATCTGTTGACAGTGATCCACATTTGGGAAGGCCTGCAACGAGCAGAACACCTGAGAATGTTGAATGCGCGGGGACTGCAGTTAATGAAGACCGGCGACTGGCAGTGCGAGAACTAGAAACTGATCTGGGAACTCCACAAACTATTGTGTCCAAGATTCTGATGCAGGATATTGGCATGAAAGGTGTTATAGCAAAATTTGTTCTGTGGCTTCTGCTACCAGAGCAGAAGGAACATCATGCTGCAATTGCTAATGATTTGGTTCAAACAGCTACCAATGATGCTGGGAGCACTCTGTGAGGTCCCAAGGTGCCCACTTTGAAGGGGGCTGAGGCATCGTTGTTCTATGTACAATGTTTCTTGTATCTTGTGTTGTCTTCAATAAATGTTTCTATTTTTCATAGTACGTGGCTGGATAGTTTATGGACAGGCCCCATACCCACTCCTTCACTACCACGGTTCTCAATCTTGTCAAGATAATCTGAGTATAGCAGATGAGTCTTAAAGTAAAGACCTATAGATTGGATTCCCCATACTTTGCTAGAGACAAGGGGTTCTGGGCCACTTATAAGCTATTCCTGAAACAGGTTAAATAGAGGACCCAGACCTAAGGAGCTTTGAAGATCAGAGCTGGGGAAGGGGGAGGTGGTGGTGGTTGGGGGAGGAGATGCCAGGTTAATTGTGAGACAAGCAAAGGGAGGGGGATATGAGCTTAGAGACCAGTACACACCCTAGGGTCCAGGCCAGGCAGGAGCTGAGCTAGTAATGACTGATGGGATAGCTCAAGCAAAGCCAGGTAAGAATGATAACAGAACAAGGTAGGCAGGAAAATCACAAGCTGTTCTTCTATGGACAAGAGAGCTTTAGCCTATAGTCCAAAAGGTTTAAGGAAGTAGCTGGGAGTCCCTGAGTGGTGTCGCCAAACAGAAAGAGAGTTCATCCACCCAGCACAGGGCAGAGCCAAACACTAAATGCCGAGAATTGCAGTGAAGAAATTAGAGTTGCTTTATTGCTGGGCACCCTGCAAGGAGAACAGGAAGCTTTTGCTCAAAACTCCAACCCCCTGATCCAGATGTTAGGGGTAGGATATTAGGGGTTAGAGGAAACAGATGTGTGGAAACCTGGTAGGACAAGTTTTAATTGGATGACCTTGGAAGTTGGCCATTTATGGTAACGGACATCAGCACCAACTTATCCTGAACAACAGACACTTCATTTCTAAAAGGGTTATGATGTTCAAGTTTCAATAGCATCTGATCCTTTGGTTCTGTGAGGAGGGGCAAGACTTTGGTTCTGGGTGAAGCTGGAGGACAGGGGTGCACATGTGTAGTGCTGTCTATAAAATAATTGAAGGATTGTATTAGTCACTGATCTGCTCTGAGGGAGCAGGAACCAGTTTTAAGCTGGTCAGTGTGATGTGCAGGTTTTTTCACTGGGATGCTGATGCTGGTGGTATGTACTCAGAGCACGTGGGTGCCCATGCTCAGAACACAGTCTCTGCAAGGCCTGCTTTTCATTGGGTAGCCCTGGGCAACTCTATGCCAGTTGGCCAGACTCATGTCCCAAGTGCTTCTCCCATCTTCCCTTTCCCACCTCGTGGGTTCTAGAGAGTGGGGCATCTGAGGGAGAGCATTCCTGAATCATCTGCAGGATGCTGCCCTTTCAGAAGTTAATTAGGACTTCAGTTGTTTATGATAATGATTGTAATCAAGATTACTGTTGAGATTACTTATAGCTCTGAGAGGAATACTTTATGCGATTCTGTGTTGTTTTACTCTTTATTGTGGCAGCGCTCCTCATCTTTCTTCCCCTCCTTTTTTCAGAAGTCTCACCCACCTGCTTTGCGCTCTCTTCTCTTCTTCCATTTCCTCCTTTTCTTCACCTTTCCGCATTTAGAATAATTGCTTCACAGGCCGCAAGAGAGGGAAGCTGAATCAAGACCACCTCATCTAACCTCAACCCTTCCCACCTGTGTAAACTGCCGCCACAGAAAGGAAGCGACTGCTGTGGGCATGCAGCTGGCTGTGGCAGATGTGAGCAGAATACCCAGGACTCCTGGGGCCATCTGATGTTCTATTTGTTGCTCCAAATAGCCGCGTCTTCCTGTTTTCCTTTTTTCTCATTGCCTGCCTTTCTCCCTCCTCTTTCTGACTCTAGGAAAGACAGGTAGGCTCCAGAGAGCTCCCAGAACAAGAAAAGCTATGTGTTTGTGGTGTGAAGAGCTTGCAAAGTGGCAAGAACTGCAAGCCAGAAACAGCCATCTGAAGTCTCTGTGGACTCCCTGCCCAAACTTGTCCCAACAGAGACCCACACCTCTCTTCCCCAGTAGCACAGAGCACTGGAGGGGTCATTCTGACTTGCAAAGTGAAAATTAGTTGTTTGGTGATGGCTCACTGATTCCCAACTGTCAGGTTACTGACATCATTGCAAACACCAACTTTTCTGCTGCAAATGAAGCTGCAAATGAAATGCTGGTTTCCAGCGGAGCCCCTCCAGTAGCCTGTGAGTTGTTCACAGGCATGCACACCTCAGTGCTGGTGGGCCCTTTCCTAGTCATCTTTGCATACATAGGTCATGGATGATGCTGGGAGCCTCATGGAACTCACCCCTAAGGACCAAAGTCAAAAAAATCTTAGCTTCTGCTGTTTCTTCTCTGTGTGGTACATCAATTAAGATGATAAAATCTGAAAATGCTGAAATTAAAAGGAACCCCGGCAATAATCTCATGCTCTACTCTTTTATTTTGCAGATAATGAAATTGGGACCCAGATAAATTTGGGTCTGGCATTTAATCACAAAGTTAGGAAGCAATTTAATTTAGGAAGGAGGAGTATGGAAGAAGAGACTAACATTTATTGAACTCCGACTATTGTAACAGGGTGCAGCCAGGGATCCCTCAAAGAGGGATTTGTAATGGAGTCCAGAACTCAGAGTATCCAGGAAATATAAAGATAAAGGATATCCTTCCTCCCACAAGGCTGAATTGGGGAATGGGACGCACAGAGCAGGGCCATTGAGAGTTATTTTACATATCAACTGTTGGCCACCTTCATATCTGATATGCAAAAATGGTTATTTTACATATCTATAACTGCTGCGTTGAGCCAGGGAGGTGGGAGTGACTTCAACCCATATTGTAACTGTGAGACAACTCCCCCTGGTTACAGCTCACCTTCATGAGAGATTGGATATGGTACGCTCCATGCCATGGGCCATGCCTGCCTGGACTTACTATGGCAGCCCAGAAAAGCTGGAAAAACACAGGAATGCTGGCAGGTATAGCTGATTGTGGGAGGAATCGGAAATAGGGATGCAGAGGAAGATTCATGCCAGGATTTAAACTCTGGTGTGGCAACATTGTGGTGCGGACCACACGGTTTGGGGCTGGAACCACGCAGTTTTGGGGACTAACCACACAGTTTTGGGGCTCCCTTAACCATGGGGCTTAGGCAGGAGGAAAACAAGATGTGGCAGCAATGCAGAGCTCTCTCTTAGAAATTTGGAAGAATGCAGGAGAGAGACAGATGTTGCAGGAAGAAAAGGGGTGAAAGGACTCTCGCTGGTGGGCCATGAAAAGGTGCCACCTGGGTTTGGATTAAGAACTGAAGATCACAGCGACACAGCTGATGGTGTTGGGAACCATGGGAGTCCTGCCAACCAAGCATGGATAACTGGGAAGGACTGGGGGCTAGCTGAGCCACAGACTTCTATTTTTCTTCTGAGATATGGTACCCCTGACTAGGTAAAGTGGGGAAGGATGGACTGTGTGTGTTCGTGGGTGGTTTAAGGGACTTTGGGTTTCTAATGAAGACATTAAGTCATTACTCTAAGTCTGTACAACTTTTGAATAAATAGTTCCTTTCCTTTTTACCAAACTCTGGCATTGAGAGCCTCAATTCCTGTGGGCAGCGGGCAAGGTGAACATAGTACAGGGGCACCCCCATAAGGGGGGCTCCATTCGGTAACAGTATCTTGTCCCCCCACAATGGGTCCATTCTTTAACACTATGTGCCAGACTTAAAATTTGTAACCTCATTTAATTTTCAAGTGGTGGGGTTTTTTTAATCCTCACCCAAAGATATGTTTATTGATTTTACAGAAGAGGGAGAGACAAAGAGAGAGAGGAACCAAGGCTGGCGGGAGAGAGAGAGAGAAAGAAACATTGATATGAGAAAGAAACATGGATAGGTTGCTTCCTGTCCCAGGATCAAACCTGAAACCTTTTGGTGCATGGCACAGTGTGCCAACCAAGTAGGGTCTTTTTAAAAGGAGCGGTGCTAGGGCTCTACATAAATGAAGGACTTGCACAATGTTGCACAGTGCAAAGTGGAAGAGCCCATGGGAGAAAGGCTACCTGACCGCCCTCCAAAGCCCCATCTGTTTGTTCCACAACTTGGTGAAGTCTGGAAAGTGCACTCCAACCCATCTACAAGTGCTCAGAAGTGGAGAATGGAAGACCTTCCCTAGGCATGAAAGGGACTCCACTCCCCTAGTGCTGCCCAGGAGCAGCTTCTGGCTTCTAGCTCTGAATTCTCCTCCACACACATTGTCCACAAAGGTGAATTTCCTTCAAGCATTATAAAGACTGTCAGACTTTTTAAGATTCTTTGCATCTGTGCCCACCAGCTCAGTGGTGCAATTCGACTCGGATTCACAATTATAAATAAATGCCTATTTGTTGTTTCATCAGGAAGCTGTGTTGCTAAAGGAGGTAAGAGAATCACTTGGGTTTACCAAATAGGAAATTAGTGTGAAATCATCGATGTGGATTGGGTCTACCCTGAGCCCTTTGCAAAGACAAGTGGATAATGTCAGTATTTTCATTCCTGCCTCTACCTATCCAGCAAATGGGATCCCTGGGTCATAAAAACAATCCTATTTTTAGGCCGCTTGAACTCTTTGTATTTACAGTTCAGCATTAATTTTGCTTATTCTAGTCATAATTACTTTGTAACTTTCTTTGTATCTACATGTGTCTAGTAAGTGCACAATTTGTCAGAATCAACCCCCTAATATTTATGTGATTATTTTGATAATATTTGATGGCTCCTCCATTAAGATATAAGCTGCTATGATGTCCAATTTTTTCACGATTATACTCCAAGCCTGGTTTCCATTTAGATGCTGAGTAAACACTTGTTCAATGAATGAACAAATGAATGAGTGAGTAAATAAAATAATAATCTATATTTTATCTGCCAAATGGAAGAATGAGAAAACTTTAAATTTTGTTGTTTTAGAATGATGGCTAAAATGCTTAGAATAAACATTTAGCTTTAAATAAAAAAATCTCATCTTCAATTGCACACTCACATTTTTTTTTAAAGTTATGTACAGGGCATCATGATTTCATGGAAGGAGCACAGGAGAGTGGGGTTCCTGCTCAGCCCTGCTCTTTTGGGTGCCCCATCACATGCTGTTACCTCACAGGACCACACTTTCTCCCCTTATATGTCAACCATGTTGGAAGTAATGAGCCCCTTATTCCCTTCTAATCTGATCATTTTTGAATTTTATGAGAACCTATGAGCCATATCAGATCAAGAGGATATCTGTACACTACAACTTCCTCAGACTCAATAGTAATACACTTTGCTTCTAGGCTCTCCTGCCAAAGTCAAGTGAAATGGAAAGGGGACTCAGGGTCTTGTTTATAACTGAGCCGTCTGCTGCTGACTTTTTGTTACTGGATGTCTTTCTTCCCTTAATCCTCACCCATGGACGCAGAGGGCAGGGCACATCCATGCCCCATGTTGTGTTGCCATGCACAGCTGGTCCTGATTAGCCGCCCCCAGACGCTCCCAGGTTTTTCTAGGGAGTGTAATGCAGCTGTCATGTTGTAACTAGCTGGCCCCACTGTCCTCCTTGCCTTACCTGTAGAGGTAGAGAAAGGGAGTGAGTGAGGTGGGAACTGTTTAAGAGAACATTCTCAAAGTGTCTTTCAGGACATGTTTATTCATTAAGATACTCCATCAGCCCGGCTACCATTGCCAATGAAGGGTGAGAAACGCTGCCCAGCAGGGAAAGAAATGCGCAGTGCACTCTGCCTACCTGAGTGTCTGGGTGTTGGTCCAACAAACAAACCTCTTAAAGTTTATTTAATCCTGTTTTCGGACAATATTTGACCACACAAGTCTCTTTTTTCCTCATCACCCTCAGTCACAGCGCATAAAACTCTTTCTGTTACGTGTTTCAGAGACACTGAGATCCTGAAGGAAGGCCAGTGGCCAATGCCTGCCCAGGGCCAATTTGCAAAGAAGATAAAGTTTGCTTAAAATGCACTCCTTCTTTCCTTTCTGAACCTGTCTCATCTCCCAGGGCTTTTCCTGCTGCTCTGTTTCAGCAGCACCAGATTCTGCTCCCCAGTGGCTCATTTCATCCAAATGAAGGTTGGCTTGAGGACTGTTCTTATTACCTCATGCTGAAGCCCCAGATCTGCACAGGGGCTTTAATCATCCTCCAGATGGACAGAATGCAGCTTCAAGGCTTCAGGAGAAATTTTAGTACCCATTTGTGAAAAATGCCACTGAATAAGAGAATGGTAATATCAAGCCAAAGACAAATAATAACCTTTATCTGCAAGTGATATATTTTAGAATCAAGGACAAATTATTAGGAAGTAAGTTGTCATTTTCAATAGAAGACAAGCCATTATTCCTCTGACATATAATAAAAGTATCCTTAAGGAGAGAATGAGGTAAATGAAAATGCAGCAGGTAAGATAAAAAACAAAGAGATGGAAGAATACAGCAATGAAGTTAATATTTTCACAGCAGTTGAAAAAATAATAAAACTAATCCTGCAGAAAATAATCATAGAAGTAACACAGGGAGGAAATTGTAGAAGATTCTCCCAAATTATAGAGGAAATATGCAATTAACAAAATACAAGATACCGAGGATAGAGAATATAAATCAGCATCCAGATAATAATTAGTTTTGAAATAAAAAATAAGATAATTTAGAAACAATAATCAAAAATATAGTAGAAGAAAATTTTTCTAAGATGAAAAAAGACTTGTATGTAGTAAAAGATTTACTGCACAGTAAAAAAGTATACACCTTATTTTTTAAAACCTAGAAAAAAAAAGAATTAGCCAAAATAATAATATGTAGTCCAACCAGAGTTAGAACCATTGCTAACATTTTGGTATATCCTTGTGGCCTTTGCTCTTTTTGTAGCTCATCTGGCTATATTAATATTTTGAAAATTCTATTCTGTTAAAAGGATAAAAATAAAGGCGTTTGTTTTTTCTTGGGCCATTAGAAAAGAAAAGTGTTTTGTGGAGCCCGGCACAGTGGCGGCAGCAGCAGTGGGAATCAGCAGCAGAGACCCTGCAAAAATAAGTGGCCTTAGGGCTGGGGCCTGTGGAGCTGTCTCTCCTCCCTCCAGACCACAGGTGGCAAACACAAGGCCCACAGGCCGGATCCAGCCCTCCACCTTGTTTCTACCCGGCGGCAGTGCGGAGCTCTCACTGAACTGTTAAGGAGTAGTTACATTTATACAGTCCTAAAATTACATTCAGCCCTTTGAAGGCAACAAGAGGCTGATGTGCCCCCGGTGAAAATGAGTTTGACACCCCTGCTCTAGGCATTTCCTTCCAAAGGTAAATTTTAAAACTTCTGATTTTGTTTTAGAAAGTGGTGACCCACAACTGTTGATCATTTTTGTTTATGAAAGAGAAGAAAAACACTATGTAGTGGATGACTTGACCAGTTTTGGAATGTCAGTCTCCAGACTGTGCATTTCCTTGGGTATTTTTAGGACAAGCACTGATAACTCCATGTGTGGACTGATTTAGAAATCTGCTTGTCTTGAGGTAGGAGAAAGGACAGAATGAACTTATAAAGACCCTTTTCTGTTCTGTTAGCTTGTGTCTCCATGGTGCCACTGGATTCACTTTCAGCCATTTATTCTAGCGTTTTATCACCATAATTAACATGGTTGTGTGGAATTAACAAGCATGTAGGAAACCAGAGGAAAGAGAACTTAGGTACTAATGAGCACATCAATTACAATAATGATAAACTTACTGTCATTCCAACCATTGATCTTCATATCACTCAGCTGTTGATTGCAAATGAGCAGAAGTAAGAAAAAAATCTATAATTTGGCCACCCATTTAATTACCATTGACTTTTAGATGCATGTCCTTTGGAAGCTTTATGCTGTCCATATTTTAGACATGATTTTGGTCACATGTTATAGTTTAAAATGTATATAGTTAGGATTTAAACTTCCACCTATTCTTTTCTGATATGCAAAGGAGTAGATACACATTGTAGACAATTTTAGAAAGTATAAAAATATAATAAAAAAGTTAAAATTATTCAAATTCTCATGATTTACACGTAATATTGTTAGCATTTGGTGTACATATTGTAGTATTAAAAAGAATCTTTATTGCCTTTCCTAAATGTAGAAGTTGTATAAACATACTATAAGTCTAAACAAAACAAAAATATATAAAGTAGAAAGTGAAGTCTCTTGCCTTTATTCCCTCCACAAAATGACCACTGATAAGAATTTTCTGTATATCCTTCCAGAATTTTTTAAGCATTTTATATATTTAAACATTTTAAAAATTGGATTATAGTATATATTCTTTTCTCCTATATTATTTTTGTATTTAACAACCTAATATGGTGATACTATTATTATTTTTAAAAGTCTACAATCGTTTGGTATTTAGGTTTCTTCTCATTTTTCTATTATAAACAAACTTAAAAGGAATATTCTTTTAACCATGTCTTTTCACAATTGCATGATATGGCTCAGAATTTTAAAATGTTGAATAAATGTACATTTTTAGACTTTAGATATATTGCCTTCAGAGAGGACATTCCAGTCCCACTCACTAACAATGTATGAAATTGCTTGCTTGGATGATATTGGATATTTTCAGTATCTTTAATATTTGAAACGCTGATAACTGGAGAATCTCAGCACAGTAGTCCTCCCTTATCTGGGATGGATATGTTCTAAGATCCCTAGTAGTTGCCTGAAACCATGAATAGTACCAAACCTTATACACAGTCTGTCCGGAAAAAGTCCAACCATTGTTAATATAACAAGAATGGTTTGAGCAACACTGATGTAACCTGGCAGCCAAGGAGAGTGGACTGGAATGAGCATGCATGAACATCACTGTACTCGTCAGTGGGGGCAGTACACACCATTGAGGGAGCATGTGCACTGTGTGGCTGTCACATTCAAAATGACTGAGTGAGTAGAGCAAAGAATTTGCATCGAATTTTGCATTAAGCTTGAACATTCCTCTGCAGAAACTATTTGGATGATTCAGAAAGCCATAGCTAGGGCAACTGGTGTTGGCAGCTTCATCATGACAAGGTGCCTGCTTAAGCATCACTTCTCGTGCAGATTTTTTTGGCAAAACATTAAGTCACCCAGGTGACTCCACGCCCCTACAGCCCAGATTTGGCACCCTACAACTCTGGCTTTTCCCTAAACTAAAATCACCTTTGAAAGGGAAGAGATTTCTGACTGTTGATGAGATTTAGGAAAATACTACAAGATAGCTGATGGCTATTGGTAGAGCTGTGCGAGGTCCCAAAGTGCCTACTCTGAAGGGGACTGAGCGTCATTGTCCTATGTACAATGTTTCTTGTATCTTCTTCAATAAATGTCTCTGTTTTTCATATTATGTGGCTGGATATCTTCTGGACAGACCTCATATATACTACGTGTTCTCTCCTATACATACATATCCATGATAGTTTAATTGATAAATTAGGCACAGTAAGAGATTAACAACAATAACTAATAATAAAATAGAACAATTATAACACTATACTGTAATAAAAGTTATGTGATGTTGTCTCTGTCTCTCTTTCAAAATAGCTTATGCTGGACTCCTCCTTCTTATTGTGATTGTATGAGATAATAAAAACCTATTTCTGAATCTGTGTGACCATCCCTTACTTGCAATAAATGAATAGCTTGATGTCACTAATTTCAGGGAATCCCTTGCTGAACTATTTATACAGGCTCAATGCTTTCTGGTGCAACATGTTGCCATTGATCAGGACACATTTTCTGTCTTTGTCTTCTACCCCCAGATTTAACGCCTTTTCTATCTTAACTAAGCACTTACCATGCACTATAGCCATAACTTTGTAGTTTGAGGTGTGACAGCAAAACTAGCACAAATTTCTTTTTTCATCACAATTTCACAGATAGAATATGGATTCTTATCATAGATCTTAGCAACCTCAGCATGAATTTTTTGTCTTTCCTTCTTAAGTTAAGAACTTTCAGCTTTTCACCTAAAGGAAGCGTTTTATGGCTTCTCTTGGGCATACCCAAATGGCCAGCATCACTACTCCTGTGCTTTGGGGCCATTACTAAGTAAAATAAGGGTGACTTGAACACAAGCACCGTGATACGGTGACAGCAGATCCGATCAAAGAGAGGGCTAGGTCACTGATGGGTGGGGACTGGACACCGTGTGCAGATGCTGAGCAAGGGGAGGATTTATATCCTGGGGGTAGGGGGCACAGTGAGAATTTATTGTACCATTTAGAATGGCACACAATTTAAAACTTATAAGTTGTTTGTTTCTGAAATTTTCCACATAATATTTTTAGACCATGTTCAACCACCAGTAACTGAAACCTTGGAAAATGAAACCATGCATAAGGGGGGAATACCACTATATTATTTTAATTTGTATTTACCTTATTTTGCCATGTATAATGTGCTCTTTTTTGCCCAAATTTTTTAGGGAAAAATAAGGATGAGCATTATACATGGGTAGTACCGAAAATACCTTGTATCTGTTCTTGTGTCTTGTAATTATTTGTTACATAAAATTTCTTGTAACATAATAAGTTAAAAAATAAATGCTAAAATTCCTTTATAATACAAAAAACAAGTAGCTAAATATAAATAAATAAAATATTGAATTAAAAACTAAAGTGAAAGATTTTTTTCCTGAAAGTTTGGGCCAAAAACATGGGTCAGCATTATGCATGGCAAATTACAGTATTTCGTGATGGGTGAGGTTTCATATCTTTTATGCTTATGGTCATTTTCACTTATTCTGTAATTTGCTGTTCTTGCCCTTTCCCTGTTTTCTTTTAGACTATTTATTTTCTTAATTATTTGTAGAAACACTTTATACATTACAAATATCGATCTCAATGTAAGTTTTAAATTAAACAGAAAAATTCCACTCAAGTTCCTAGACAATGAAAATATCAGCATATTACTTTATGAAGAATTTTCCTTTGGTAGCAAAAAGTAGAAATTTTAATTTAGTAGTTCTGGTGTAATGTGCCAAACGTGTAAATAGTTAAACCGTTGCCAATAAATAGCATAACAAAATAATACCAGCTATCTTTTCAAATGGTCAACAAGCTTCAAGAATTGTGAGGTAGACAACATGGCACAAGAAAACATATTTTCTGGAAAAACACATTTCCAAGAATGAAGGTACTTTCTGGAGAAAGCGTGATAGACTTAATTTCCCCCCACAGGCTGCAGGATTCATCTGAGCATAGAGAGAGAACTGTATTCCTAATTCAGGAACCAAACCAAGCAAGGAAATCTATTCAAGCTCCTTTTATATTGTTACAAGATTAGTTACCCCTCTCCCCCATCTTGGCCCCATGCTGGAGCAGGGGGCAGAGCTCAGTGTTCCCTTCAATGCAAATCTTGAGTCTTTAATCCAGGGTAAAGATATTGGAGAAGGAAGAAATGTGTTTTCACCTATTTTCAGGTGGACAAACTGACCTGTGGCATCACATGTGTGGTGAGCCAGGACTGTCTTCAGTTCTACTGGAGCATTCTGGAGGCACAGGGAAAACTCCCCCCAGTGCTGGCAACAGGTTTGACTGACAGACCTTGAATATGGCAAGTGTCCTTTTTCTTTTCTTCTTTTTCTTTTCTTTCCTCATTATTACTGTTATTATTATTATTATTTGCTATCTTAATAGGTATTTCAATGAGGAAGTTAGAGATTGTCAGGGGTTGCTACCCTGCCAATCTTAGATTCACCCTGCCCCCGCTCCTTCTAGGAATAAAATACCACAGCTTGTTATACTCCTTTGTATCCCTTGCATCACCAAATGCAAAGGAATTGAACAGTTAGAAAGCCCTCATTAGATTACATCTCTGTTGGACTTAATAGAGTTTATCTGAAATTTAATGATGCTCTACCTATCTGGTCAATGGACCACACTGCAGTACTTACCGTTTTTCTGACACTTAGTTCTTCTTTTTTTAAATATATTTTATTGATTATGCTATTACAGTTGTCCCATTTTCCCCCCTTTATTTCCCTCTGCCCCACACCTCCCCCATTTCCTGCCCTTTAGGTTTTGTCCATGGGTCATATACATAAGTTCTCTGGTTTCCACATTTCCTATACTATTCTTAACACCCCCCCGCCCCGCACTGTTTGTTTTCTACCTACCATTTATGCTACTTATTCTCTGTACTTTTTCCTCCTCTCTCCCCCTCCCACTCCCCTGTTGATATCCCTCCATACCTTGTAGAAATTCCTTTAACATTTCGTATAATAAAGGCTGGGTGATGATGAACTCCTTGAACTTGACCTTATCTGAGAAGCACTTTATCTGCCCTTCCATTCTAAATGATAGCTTTGCTGGATAGAGTATTCTTGGATATAGGTTCTTGCCTTTCATGACTTGGAATACTTCTTTCCAGCCCCTTCTTGCCTGCAAGGTTTCTTTTGAGAAATCAGCTGACAGTCTTATGGGAATTCCTTTGTAGGTAACTGTCTCCTTTTCACTTGCTGCTTCTAAGATTCTCTCCTTATTTTTAATCTTGGGTAATGTCATTATGATATGTCTTGGTGCGTATCTCCTTGGGTCCAACTTGTTTGGGACTCTCTGAGCTTCCTGGACCTCCTGGAAGTCTATTTCCTTTGCCAGATTGGGGAGTTCTCTCTCATCATTTGTTCAAATAAATGTTCAATCCCTTGGTCTTCTTCTCCTTCTGGCATCCTTTTGACCCAATGTTGGGATGTTTACAGATGTCCTGGAGGTTCCTAAGTTTCTCTTCATTTTTTTGAATTCTCGTTTCTTCCTTCTGGTCCATACCGTTGATTTGAGTCCGAGTTTCCTTCTCTTCCCTATTGGTTCCCTGCACATTTCCCCTCATTTTCTTTAGCATATCCTTCATTTGTTCATCTATTTGTGACCAACTTTCTTCCAATTTTGTGACCATCCTGATTACCAGTGTTTTGAACTGTGCATCTGATAGGTTGGCTATCTCCTCATCCCTTAATTATAATTTTTCTGGAGCTATGTTTCATTTTTTCATTTGGGCCTTTTGTTTTTTTCTCAGTGCACCTGTTACTTTAAGGGGCAGAGCCTTAGGTGTTCACCAGGGCAGGGTAACCTCCACTGTGTTTTGATACTATCTGAGGGGGCGTGGCCTGGGAGAGAACAATGGCACTTGCTCCACTCTTCCCGGCTCCCATCACTTTTCTCCTAATGTGTTCTCCTGTGTGGCTGGGAGTTGCTTCCACTGCTGCCTCAATCCTCACGGGTGTTTTCTGCTCCACTCCCCAGCTCCTTCTCCCGGTTTATCTGCACGCGCAAGTGAGGGACTGCCCAGTCCACCAGTCTCGGCCCACTGTTTCCCGCTAGCTTCTCCGGGTGCACCGGCCACTTTTTGGGATGCTTTTTGGCCAGATGCACCTGCCGTGAGTCTCTGGGCAAACTGCCGTCTAGGTGCGCGCTCTCCACCCAGCTCTGCCCCGCTTACCGGTTTGGATGAATGTGTCCTCTTTAACTCCTTGGCTGTTGGACTTCCACTCGGTTCGATTCTCTGTCCATTCTGGTTGTTTATTTTGCTTTTTAAATTGTTGTTATTCCTCTTTTGGTTTTGTGAGGAGGCTCAGTGTGTCCACCTATACCTCCATCTTGGACAGAAGTCCCTGACATTTAGTTCTTAAATCAACTTGTCTCTGCCCAAGGCTAGAAACAATAGATGTCTGTGTATCTTTGGTTTCAGGTACTGAGGTTTCCATGTTATGAAACAATTAGTTTTTTAAAAGAAGAAACCAACCTTTGGAAATCATTTCCAAACACAACAGGTACAATGACAGCTCACGATATGTGCCTTCAACTCCCAGATTAAGGCATATTTAGAGAGTTGAAAGTCATGGACAAGTCAATACAGCAAAATAGTTATTAAGAACTTCAACAGAAATTTGACAGATATACGTTATGCCACTAGCTGCCTATAAGACCTTGTATCACTTAATAACTTTTTTATCCCTCAGTTTTTCATGTGTGCGATGGGGATAATAAACTTTCTTTACTGAAGACTTGCTCTGAAATTCAATAAGATGATGTCTGTAAAGGGCTTAGAAAAGTCTCTAGCACAGAAAGAAGTAATCAATATATGATAGTTATAATTTTGGATAGTTAAGCCACAGTATAACTTATTAAACCTAAACCATCATTGCTTTTTCAGTTGAAGCTCTGAGGGTCCACTTACTGGAAAGCTGGGAGAACGGCCAGCCATTAGGCCAGGTGACTTCCCTCTGAAGTCTAGGGAAAGGGCTGTGGTGAGCAGCTAGAAGACTGAACTATGGATCAGAGTCTCAAGCTACCAGTCCAGGCCCCTCCCTTCAGTAGCACAGCAAATCTGGGCCATGCCCGAGCAGCTTGGCACAGAAGCAGCCATCAACTACCACCATCATGCAAAGCCTACCAGATGGATGACATAGTCCTGGCACTTTGATGGGAATAGATCAGTGACCTGTGACTGAGAGTGAGGTCTGGCAGGCAGCAGAGCACAGAAAACACCCAAGTCATTTCAGGCTCATTAACGCCATCTGCTATGGCCATCCAGACCTGGTCAGCTGTGGAGAACCCCTAGGTTGTTGACACCATGGAGACCTTGTAAGAAGTTATTTTCCTGCTGTTCAGTGATCACTGCTGTAGGGGAGGGACCTCCTCCTCCTCGTGAAATGACACTCATTACCTTACTGGGTTAAGAGTCAGCAGTCATTATGTGTTGCAATTTGGGGTATACTACAAGGGTTCCCCAACTCCCAAAGACTTTAATTTCCCCCCAACCACTGTACCTGCTCCTACATGTTCTATACTTCCAACAACTCTGTCACTACCTTGAGAGAAAGGATAAAGATATGGACATAATTCTCTGAGGTGACAGCTAAATAAGCTTCCTTACTATTTCGTTATCTACAAATAGCATATCCCTAATCTCCTTTCCTAAAGCACGCTCTCTTCCCCTAGCTTTTTCTCATTTATTCATTCAAAAAATATTTTTTTAGTGCATCCTATATGCTAAGACCTGTGCTAGATACTGGAGGTAAGGTCATGACTCAGACAGACAAGGCCTCTGCCCTCATGAGCTGTATATTAGTGCAAGGAGAGGGGAACACTTAAGTTTAGAAATAAGATCAGCTTGGAATATGAGAGAGACAGGGTAGAGCAGTGGATGCAAATTGGGTCTCTTGGTGAAGACTGCCTAGGCTGAATTCACGGCAACTTGTTGACTGGCTGACTTGGATAAGTTACTTAACAATATAGAATGGTTCCTGATTTGTGAAGCGAGGATTTTCTAATAGGACCCCTCTCACGTGGAGTATTTGAGCTGAGACCTAAACGCTGACCCGAGACAACCTCATGAAGATGAGTATTTCAGAGATGGATAGTTTAGCAATGTGTACAAATGTCCTGTGATGGAAACAAGCTTACAGGATCCGAGCTACCAAAGGAAGGCTCATGTGTCTGATATAGACTGAAAAAAAGTAAGTGTGACACACGATGGGATTGGACAAGTAGACAAGCACCAAATCATGGTGACACAAGGCACGTGGAGAACTTTGGATTGCATTCTAGTTGGTGAGGTTTCTATTTCCACCTAGAATGATTTCTCTTTACCTGGCCACTCTTGTCCTAAAAAGAACCTACTCAAATCCCATTCAAAGTTAATTCTAACATCCCTTTTTCTATGATGTCTTTATTCTCACTTGCCAGAAAAATTAGATCCCACCTCCTTGGCACTTCAGACTGAATATTGGCTGTATATATGTTTGTCTGTGCTGGAGGTCAGGGATTGTGTCCCATTCATTTTAGAATCACCTAGCAAAGTGTGTGGCACAAAAGCACAATAGATATTCTTGAATGATTGAGTGGATGAATAAATGCATGAATGCATGAATGAATTAGTGAATGAATAATATCAACTTGGGCCTTTTAGTCACATTTTCTAATTGAAAGTCTGGACACAGAGGGTATAATATATAGCCCAAGGAGATTTTACTTGGAGCCAAAAGAGACCCTGAAAGCAATGGGGAGGACGGAAAGGGAAGAGGGTTGGAATGGAACTTTATGTCATTTGATGGAGGCCACCCTTCTTTCTCTCAGTTCTAGGCCTAGCTATAATTACACGAGTTTGGACAATTATGCAACAAAAATAACTCAACCAAAATCACAATGCTCCACTTACCCAGAAGTTAGACTTCTGGCAACCCCAATCTCTTTAACTTGAACAACAGAAAAACCTCAAAATTAAAAATACACCCATAGAAACTAACCCCCCCAATCGAAACAAAACAAAACAAAACAAAACCCAAGAACTTAAAGGAAAACAGCCTTAGCTGAAAGAAGTGATTATAAAATCCATGACCTCAAAGCAAGAATGCCATCAGGTAACAGCCTACATATTTCTTTTCCTTCTTCCTTTTCTCCCTCTCACTCATCCTTCCTCCCAAGATATTCATTAAGCACCTACGATGTGTCAGGCACTGGGGTGCTGCTAAGGCTAAAGCAGTAAACAGGACAGACATGTCCCTGTTCTCAGGGAACTTTCCTTCTCCTTCCCTCTTGCCCACTGCCTTTCTGCACTCCTGCTGATTTACCTTCCTTTGCTGTAAGCATCCCTTACCTTTTATAACAAGAAAAAGCAACAGATTCTGATATGAAGTTTTGGGGGTTAAATTCCTGACTCTCTCAATGAATTTCTCTCTTCCTCAAATTTTGAAATCTCTAAGTTAAAGTGTGCCCCAGGTATGAGAAGTCTCATTAGGATAGCATAAAAGAGGAGAACAAGGTGGGAGGAATAGAAACCTGGGATGAGGGTGTTGCTCTGGCATTTTGACCCAATGCAAGCCATATGACCTCCCTGGCCCTCAATCTCTCCATCTACAAGATGCAACTACAGTAGGCAGGTTCACTTTCCAACATTTCAGTAACCTGGGATCAACTGTAGTCTGAAAATACTAAATGGAAAACTCCAGGAATAAATAACTCATATGTTTTAAATTGTGCACCACTCTGAGTAGCATGAGGACATCTCGTGCTGTCCCGCCCGGGACATGAAGCATCCCTCTGTCCCATGTGTCTGCACCGCAGACACCCCCAACCCATTAGCCACTTGGTAGCCATTTTGGTTATCGGATTGACTGTAGTGGTGTCTCAGCACTTGCATTCAAGTCACCCTTATTTTACTTAATAACAGCCCCAAAGCACAAGGGTAGTGATGGTGGCATTTCAGATGTGCAAAGAGAGGCCATTGAGGATATGCATATAGGGAAAAACACAGTGTGCATAGAGTTTAGTACTATCAGCAGTTTCAGGCATCCACTGGAGGTTTTGGAATGTATTCCCCAAAGACAAGGGGAGCTATTGTGCTGTCCTTTTCTTAGTTATTTTTCCTGAGTGCATTTATTTGTTTACTTATTTTTAAGTATAACTGGTATACAATATTTTAGTGGTTATATTAGTTTCAGGTATAGAATGTAGTGATTAGATAGTTTTGTACCTTACAAGGTGGTCGCTCCACTAATTCTACTATTGTTCTTTGCAACATTCTCTGTCTCTGGACAACACCTTTCAAAGTGATAAGTCAGCTGGTGTCCCTGCCTCAAGTGCCATGGTGTTTGATACAACTAGCAGATGACACATTTGCCACACCTCCAGGGAAAGAGCTCTAAAGATTTTAAAGAAAAACAGGCCTTTGTGTTTCTCTGATGAAGAGACTGACCGACTTTAAAGCCAGGAAGAGAAAACTCTGCACAGTTTGATGGGATTCAGAACATCAAAGGCTGTTGAGTTGGTGTTTGGAACAATCTCTCAGGTCAAATCTAATTTTATCTGAGCTGATGTTTCCAAGCTCTGGTAATCGCTCCCAGCCTCACTGCCAATTGCTGTTGTAAGGCGGTGAGTGCAACTGCTGCCGAGCCTCCCGCAGAGGGTCCAGCAGATGGCTTTTGTCTCCGTGGCTCTGGGGCGGGGGAGCTGTGCTCGATCTAAACGTTGGGAGCTCCAGGCTGACAGAGCAGCAAGGATACTGGGCCTGGAGTCAAGACCTCTGTCTTCAAATCTTAGCTCCACCACAGACCCTTCCCTCCCAAGGGCTTTCCCAGTTGGATTTGACAATTTCGTGTGCTGGTATCCAGAAGACTTTGTGCTGGAAGATGGATGAAGAGAAGTTCGGGTTTGTGCGGAATGGGGTGCTGTCTGGGCACGGGGGAAGGCAACGTTGACAGAGAGAGCCATGGCGTGGAACACTGACTCACACACAGACATTCATTCATCTGACCCAGAGAAGGAGCATCAAACTCAAGGCTGGGAGTTACTGAGAACTGCAGCCGGCTGTGGGGCTTGGGCTGACAATACAGCTGGGGAGAAAGAGCCTGTGGTCATTAAATTTTTGCATCCACCTGACAGGGTCACAGGGTGCCCAGATACTTGGTCAAAGATTATTTTGGGTGTGTATGTGAGGGTGTTTTATAGAGGAGTTTTACATTGAAATCAGTAGACTGGGTAAAGCAGATTGCTTTCCCTAAAGTAGGTGGGCCTCATCCAATTAGCTGAAAGTTTGAATAGAATTAAAGGCTGGCCGTCACCTGAATGACAGAGAATTCTCCTATGTGACGTTTTGGAACTGGGTCATTCGCTCTTTCTGGTTCTATAGCCTATTGGCCTTCAGACTTGAACTGGGGCATCAGCTTTGCTAATTTTGAACTTGTCAGCCTCCATGATTGCATGTGCAATTATAATTCCTAATAATAAGTTTTAAAACATAATTTCCTATTGATTACGATTCTCTTATCAATTTTGATTGTTTCTCTGGAGAATCTGACTATCACAGGGCATTATATTTGCAGTAGACTCCCTTGCATTCAACAAGGTAGGTTGGGTAGAGAAATTAAATAAAGAACACAGTCAGAGTCCAAGGTAGTCCCTCATTGCTCATGTGTTTTGAGTCTGATAGACTCTATCTCCCAACCTCTTGCCAGACATAGAAGGGAGGAGGTCTACTATCAGTTAAGCACAGAGTGGCTTCTAAATTGCAGAAGACATCCTAATTTATCATCCACATCTTCTTGTCTAATCTTGATAAGGAAGAGTTTTGCATTCTTATCATAGGTATCTTTAGCCCATTTTCCAAGCTCAGAAATAAACATGGTGGACACCCCCTAACATCCCCCCAATCATGCACATTCCAGATTCCACTTGGGAAACTCTGTGACTCTTACCTGGTACCTGACTTGTCGAGGTGGAGCATCTGCAAAGTATGTAGGGATTTCCAAGGAGCTAGTTTCTGAGCCATCCTTTGGAATAGCACTGGGCTACAGGCAGAAGGTGTGAGCAAAAGTAGCTTATTTATGGTAAGTAATATTTTAATATTAAAATACGCGATTTAGTTTGATTCCTTTTACCCTCTACCTAGCCCTTTATCAATGAAGAAAAGTCTTTCCCTAAATGCTGGACATAGAATATCGATGGCATAAAGTGAACAAAAGAGCCAGATTGAGGGCTTTTGAACTTTTAATTAATTTTTTTTGTAATGTATAGCAGATGTAATAACTTTGAATGCCATAGATTTTTATTCTAAGAACCAGGAGCTTGAAAGGAAAAAACAATAGATGTTTTGAATTGTAGAACTCTTCGTTAAAAGATTAAGAGGTGAAGCCTGAAATAAGGGGGCAAAGTTTATTTATAAACAGTAGATTACAAAGGAATTTGAGGAAGAGCCAAATCCTGCCGTAAAAGGAGAAAGAGCAGCTGAGTTTCAGAAGGGAAGGTGGAAGGGTCAAAGCCTCCTAGTGACAAAGGGCTCTGCACACCAGTGCGCATATCCGTGAGTCTTAGGGCCACAGGGGCAGGTGTCCTTGGCTGGGGAACATCAGCTGCCCCTCAGCTGCAGCCGCCCTCCCACGGGCATCTTGCTAGTGCCAGGAGGGGACAAGCCCCAGTTGTCATCTCCTCTCATGAACTGAAAACACTCGCATGTCTGGAAAGAGGAAGCAGGATGAGGGGAAGTTCTAAAATTAAATGAGCATTTACCAAAATGAAATTAAATTTAAATTAAATTTAAGTGAATGAATTGCCTTGAATTAGTAAGATTACACTTTCTATCATCAGTGGGGATAGAAGTTCAAGACCAGAATCAAGTCATTGAAGAGATGAAGTTTTGTATTTCTACCCCTGATTTTATTTTTAAAACATAATGTTTATTCCCATCTTGATGTCACTGGCAGGAACAGGCAGTTTCTGTGGGGCCGTGTGAAAGTGTAAATCACAGTTCCCTCCCAGGCTCAGGAGGGAAGCTGCTCGAAGACATCTGAAGGATTTGAGGACTCGGTCCTTCAGGACCCAGCATTATACATTCACTACTTTCCCTTTTCTCACTGCCTTTGTTCACGTTGCTTAGTTACTGTCACTTATTGAGAATTTACCATTTCTCAGTCACTGTGCTAACTGCTATGCTTAGGTGATTTCACTTAGGTTGCATCACACATGGCTGAAGTAGATGTTATCAGTAGTTTAGAAATGAGTAAACTGGGGATTGTGGGGTTTAGGTAACAATTTTAGGATTTCACAACTAGTGGGTGGCAAGTGTAGAACTGAAATTCAAGTATTTCTGACACTAAATCCCTTGCTTAAAGTTGACTTAGTGATACTGAAGTGAATTGAATTGAATAACATATATACTGGCCAGAACTTTCTGAAGGCCCCTTCCCCAAATCCTTCTAATCATTAGAAATTTAATGAATAATTGCCATTTCTTTAGGCTGCCCATCATTTACATCTCTTTCTATGTCTGAGACATTTTCCACTTTCGGGTCTTGGTGGAAGAACTATCTGCAATGGTTTTAGGTGGACATCAACAAGCATCATTTGCTACATGCTGAGATTCAAGGGCAAAAGTTTCAGCTGCTTCAAAGTCGTCCCTTCCTCCATCATCCTACAGAAAAGTCCTGAGATCTATACAAGACCTGCTATGTGCACTATGGGTCATGCACCAAGAAAAGGACCTCAAGCTTGGGAGTGGTTTTGCAGGCAGCAAATAAACATTATGGACTTGGGAACCAAATCTGAGTTTAATTGGGCCAGCCGTACCTCAAGGTGCTTGGAGGTGCCAGCTGGCTAGCCCTGGAGACTTTGGAGGAAGTTGAGATCATATGCAAACTCTCCTCATGGAAAGAGGGGGAGCCCCCAGTTTTAGACAGCTCATTGCAATGCAACCCGAGTTTCACAGGTCATTCGTTAGATAATCCCGCTTGTCTCCAAAGTCCAGGGGGGCTTATCAAATGTAAGTCTTTCCATTAAGGGAAATGATGGGTCCATATATGAAATATGAAGAAAAGATTGTTCAACCTCCACTTCCTGGTACTAGAAACGTTTATGTCTAGTCTAGGCAAAATCTCTAACCCAGTTCTCTCCATCCAGATGATATCAATGCAAGCAATATGTTGTTCATTTCCGACTGATGAACACCTTACATTCAATTAAAGCCTGTTGTCCACATACTTCTAGCTGCTGGGCTCAACCCAGACAAGCAGAGGCATTCACTGATGAAGGTCAGGACCAAGACGGGGATTAAGTCAGTCATTATGAAAGCCATGTCCCCCTCTTCCTCTTCCCTTGGAACCCCGGGATCCCCTGGTGGGTACCTCAACACACTGGCATCCATCTCAGTCTGTGCCACATGCCCATGACCCCCATACTGCCACATCCCACTAGGGTACACAGGACAGAATTCAGTAGGGATTATAGAGACCGGAGGGCACTGCCAG